>JAJIYU010007874.1:0-18639 GCA_030144865.1 Tinospora cordifolia | reverse complement strand
TGCTAATTTTCTCCTTTTAAATTATTTATTTTTGCATTTATTTGATGTTTTATTCCATTTTTTTCCTACATGAATGTGTATATATTTCATACTTTTATTTTCTGATATATAGAAATTATTTATGTATATTATTTGCTTTACCTGGATCATTAATTCAATAATGGTTCATAATTCTTTATACATATACTATTGGATAAATTAATTGACAAAAATTCTTATTTATTCATTCTAAATTATGAGGTATTACATGCAGGTTGCGCCTTGTGTTTGAGGCCCATGCGCCATTTGCATTTTTTTATAACTTATATATATATATATATATATTCCCATCATTTTTTTTATTCCACAAATGCATACCTCTATACATATATATTTAAGTTTCATAAATATCATATTAAATATATTATTCAAAATATTATTTTCATAAATACATCTAACTAATACTTTGCACATTTATTTCTGTATATATATTAATATCATACTAAATATATAATTCAAAATATTATTTTCTTGCATATACACCTATCAAGTATATTTACCTAATATTACTACATGCCTAATATTAATTAATGCATATCCATATATATATGCATAATATTAATTACCCAATATATATACATATATGCATCAATTAATAAAGTGTCACATACATTGGCACGGACTAATATACATGTGTCTATTAAATCACATTCATAAATACAAAATAATTTGGGGTATTACATTTTACCCCCCTTAAAAGGGATTTCGTCCTTAAAATCTATCGGTAGATTACTTGAGTGTCTGTTGATGGATTGCTTCTAGTGAAAAGTTCTGGGTACTTATTATATATTTCACTTTCCAATTCCCAAGTAGTCTCTTCTATTCCATAGTGTTTCTAGAGAACTTTGACTAAGGGAATATCTTTTGTTCTCAAGCTCTGTACCTTACGATCTAAAAGCCTAACCACCGCTTCTTCATATGAGGCATCATTTTGGATGTCTACTTCTTCCCATTGAATTATGTGGGAGGGATTCGGTTCGTATTTCCACAACATTGATACGTGAAATACATTGTGGATTGAGGACATTCGATTTGGAAGGTCTAACTCGTAGGCACATTTGCCAATTTTCCTGAATATTTTGAAGGGTTCAATGAATCGTGGTGCTAGTTTTCCTTTGATTCCAAATCGTTTGATCCCCTTCTGAGGATTGATCCTTAGGAACACTTTATCACCTAAGTGTAATTCTAGAGATCTTTTCTCCTATCAGCGTAGCTTTTCTGTCTACTTTGTGCAGTTGTCAGACACTTCTGGATCTGTTTCACTTGATTGGTCATATCCTGCACGAGATCTGGCCCAATAAGAACGTGATCCTCAAGTTCAGCCCAACAGGTTGGTGATCTACAGGGCCTCCCATAGAGAACTTCATACTTCTTGTGTCTAAATAACTCTTTCTGATTGGTCGTCTGTCTAGGGATGGAAAGTCATACTCATGGTGAGTGTAGTACCTAGTTCCTTCTGTAAACTCTTCTAAAATTGTGAGGTGAAACGAGTGGCTCTATCTGACACAATTGTCTTAGGTACTCCATGAAAGCGTACAATTTCTTTAACATAAAGCTTACCTAGTTTACTGACTTGGTCTGTAGATCTAATGGGTAAGAAGTGTGCCACTTTAGTAAGGCAATCCACAATCACCCAAACAGTATCTTCCCCTTTCTGATTTCTAGGTAACCCATTGACGAAGTCTATGGCAATGTTATCCAACTTCCATTCTGGGATCGGAAGTGGTTGTAACAATCCAGATGGCCATTCAGTGTTCTGCCTTTACCTGCTGACAGGTTAGGCACTTAGAAACATACTTGGCTACATCTTTCTTTATACCTCTCCACCAATAGGTTTTTCGAAGGTTTTGAAACATCTTATCTCTTCTTAGATGCATAGTGTATTTTTTTTTATGGGCTTCATTTAGAATGGTTTGCCTACTAGGTGCATATTGTGGTACACAAATTCTTTCTCCAAGTTTTAAGGCACCCTCGGCATCCATTCTAAAGTTGGCATGTTTTCCTTGTTGAATTCCTTCAATCAACATTTTGAGTCATTTGTCTTGCCTTTGATCTTCCCTGTTTTGATGTAGAAGATCTAGTTGACAAGTCATACTGTATAGATAGGCTCATTCTTCATTCAATGTTACACCCATCCTAAAGTCTTTCATCAATTGGTACATTTGACCCTTTTCCTCCTCTTGTTTGCTGGATTTTTTATTGAGGGCATCTGCTACTATACTGGCTTTTCCTGGATGGTAATGAGTTGGAAATCGTAGTCTTTAAGGAATTTCATCCATCTACATTGCCTGAGGTTTAATTCTTTCAGGGTATAGATATATTTTAGACTTTCGTGATTTGAAAACAGGTCAAACCTCTCACCATCCAGGTAATGCCTCCATATCTTCAAAGCAAGCACTATAGCTGCTAATTCTAGGTTATGCGTCGAGTAGTTTCATTCATGGATCTTTAGTTGTCACGAGGCATAGGTAACAACCTTTCCTTCTTGCATTAAAACTGCACCTAATCCGTTTTGTAAAGCATCAGTGTATAGAACATACGTGATGCCATGAGTTGGAGTGACTAAGATAGGGTCGAAGTCAATCTCCTCTTCAGTTCTTAGAATGATTGTTCACACTTCTCATCCCAATCAAACAGAACTTCTATTCTGGTTAGCCTTGTCATAGGTTCTGCTAATTTGGAAAAGTCTTGAATGAATCTTCTGTAGTATCCTGCTAGGCCCAAGAAGCTTCAAATCTCGGTGACCGTCTTAGGTTGTTTCCAATCTGTGACCGTTTCCACCTTTTTAGGATCTATAGAGATACCTTCTGCTGATATCACATAACCAAAAAATTTTACTGTCTTCATCAAAAATTCACACTTGCTGCATTTGGCATATAGTTGGTGTCTTCTGAGTATTTCTAACACGATCCTCAGGTGTTCTAAGTGTTCTTCTTTGGACTTGGAGTATATTAGGATGTCGTCAACAAATACCACAACAAACTGGTCAAGGTATTGCTCAAATACTCAGTTTATTAAGTCCATAAATGTTGCTGGGGCATTGGTTAGACCAAAAGGCAATAATGTAAACTCAAAGTGTCCATATCGAGTTCTAAAGCCAATCTTATAAATGTTTGATTCACAGATCCTCAACTGATGATACTCTGACCTAAGATCAATTTTTGAGAAATGAGTGGCTCCTCCCAATTGATCAAATAGGTCATCTATTCTTGATAAAGGGTATTTGTTTTTTACTGTCGCCTGATTTAGTTTTTGGTAGTCAACACAGAGTCTCATAGATCCATCCTTCTTTTTCACAAACAATACTAGAGCCCCCCAAGGTGATTTACTTGGTCTGATGAATCATTTTTCCTAGAGCTTGTCTAGTTGAGTTTTCAACTCAATCAATTCTACTGATACCATACGGTATCGAGGTATAGCTATGGGCTTGGTTCCTGGTTAGAGTTTAATCTTGAACTCAATGCTTCTAGTTGGAGATAATCCGAGTAAGTCATCAGGGAATACGTCTTCGTAGTCTCGGACTACTTCTAGGTTCTTGATATCTTTTGGTCCTTCAGAGTCTTCTTCTAAGATGTTTTCGAGGTCATCATTCTACCTTAAGCAATTCAACATGGCCATCATTGGGCTCCTAGGCAACCTATGAATATCACCATTTATCTTGAAGGTTTCTCCTGAAGGCTTCTCTTGGGACAATTGATTTGAGCCTAATATTGGTCCAACTAATCCATACCCAATATTACGTCATACCCATGGAATGGTAGCACACGGAGGTCGGCTGAAATCAGCTTATCCCCAAACCTAAGGTCACAAGGACGCATTTGCTTTGATGTAACAGTAGTTCCTATAGGTGTTGATACATTCAACGTTATAAGGAAATTCTTTGTTACTAGTTGTAATCTATTAACTAGTTTTTCATAAACAAATGACTCTGAAACACCCAAATCAAACATCAGTTTCATAGTAGTGTTAAATAACAAGAACGTACCTTCAACAGTAGGGATTTGGTCTTCTGGGGCATCAACGATAGCAAATACTCTCGCCTGATTTTGTCCCCGGCCTTGGTTCTGATTTTGCGCCCGACCCTGGTTCTAATTTTGTCGAGGCAGTTGCTATTGATAACGTACATTCTATTCTCCCCCTTGATTATTAATAGGTTGTTGCTGCTGTCGCGTCTGGGTTTTGCTGGGACAAAACTTTGATAGGTGCCCTCGCTGATTGTAGTTGAAACATCGCCTTTGATGTCTGGCCAATTCTAATTGTTCTTCCATTTTTGATCGATTTTTCCCTTGGGGCATTTTGTTTGTCATTTTAAATAACATTCATTTTCTTCTGTCCTCCCTGGTGATCCTTGTCACCTGTTGGTCTCTTATTCCTATTCCTTATCCTTTGCTCGAAATTCAGCTCTTGCTCTAAGGTTTAATGCCCTATCTACAACTTCTCTATATGTCTTTGGGTAGGCTGTCTTTATTAATTTTCGAATCTCAATCTTGAGACCCTAGGTGAAACTTTACCAACTCGATAAATTTGGCATCATATTCGGCCACCATCATTTCTCTCTATTTTAACTGAATGAAGTCCTCTTGCATCTTCATCAGTGTGGCTTTCGGGAAGAATTTCTCGTAAAATATCTACCTAAACTCTTCCTAGGTCATTCGGATAACATTGATGGTCGGGTTTGCCTTTACCATCAGCCACCAACTTCTAGCTGGTCCTTTAAATTGATGGGTAGCCAACGCTACACTAGTAGAACCCATTACACTTAACATGTCCTGGTGTTCTTCTAATTCCTTGTACCAATGATTAGCTGTTAAACTATCAGTGGCACCATGGAATTGTGATGGTCCCAGTTTTTTCAGTTCTAATAACAACTTTATGTGTTCGTTGTCTTCCAGGTCCTCCAGTTCCTCCTAACAATCTGGAATCTCAAGTGCTGACATTTGCTATTGCATCGGAATCTATTCTTGCACTTGTGGCTGTGGTGCTGCCTGTGGTATCATTCGAGCTAGCGTCCGCTCTATTTGTTCCATCATTCTTCTAGTGAATTCATTCATCATGCATTCCATTTTAGCCTCAGCCATGTCGTTCTGTACTTCCTGAGAGTCGATGTTGTTGGATGTAGCACCTCTTGTTGCATATATCTTAGTCCAGCCATTATCTCCATATTAACACCGATTTAGTATTCGTTTATGTCGTTTTGTTTAATCCGTTCTATCATAACTCTAGATTCATGTCTCTAGGTTCTCGATCTGTTTAGTGGCCTAATGATTTATTCTTCTAAGTCACTTTGGTTATTTTTTTGGGTATAGGATTTGGTTTCTTTCAAGCAATAAGATCATCATGCATTCAATCATTTAAGAAATTCGTGCTAGCATAGTAAAATTCTAGGGTTCTGCCTATACCTCCAGGTTCATGTGTCTCGTACCACCCTGGCCCTTTGACATACACTTTCACTTAAAGGTTTCACTACGCCCCAATTTGGCAAATGTCTCGATTTCTAAGGCTTCCCAAGCCCCACTATGCTTGACTGTCCCATATCAGCCAAGCATAGGAAACAAGTTTGTCCAAAGCCACCAATCATTCACCAAACATGGTTCGTCATTCTCTGAGTTCAGGATTCTTTCGGACCCCTGAATTCCTATGTGTCCCATACCACATAGAAACCAAGGATACGAGATCTTTTCGATCTCGTGCCCTAACCAAACAATTTTCAGTTTCTAACTTATGTCCTAAAAGTTTATTCATGATTCACTATGCCACTTTGGCCAACCCCCTAGTCTCTACTTAAGGTCACTTCCCTAGACTTAGGTTCTCAAATCCTTGTTGGCATCTCCTTTGGACCATAGTGAATTCTTATCCCTTAATTTTCACCTCCTAGTTTTCTTTCGTAAGAAAATAAGTGTGTTCTTCAACTTTGATCACTCGTATAAGTTGGTGGGACAACCTCCAGATTGCACGGCGAGATCGAAGTCTGCTTAGCAACCATGCTTTCTAGAATGGGATAACTCATTTCCTTTTCAATGTTTAGCTTCACTCGGGACAAGGATTACCCACTATCAGCTCAACTTGTAATTTGTGTATCCAAACAAAATCGTTGAAAACATATATCCTTTTCCAAAAATTAATTTTTCAAAATCATTTCAGTTTTCAAAACAAGAGGTAGGGCTTCCAAATTAAATAAATAAATAGTCTTACATGACTAATCAATTTCTTTTACTTCTTGCTCAAGGAATCTAAAGCCTAGGCTCTGATACCACATTTGTAACACCCCGCCTCCCGAGCCCCATCGTCCACGTCACCTGACGGTCTAATTTTCTTTGATCAATAATCTTGGGCCGCCCAAAAGACAAGCCCGTGTTACATTTTCTTTTCTTGCTAAGAGACTTCCAGTGCATATAAGTCTATGTACAAAAAAAAAATCTTTCATAACTTCATAAATAAAATCCTTTATTTATTTATTCTAAGATTCTAAGTACATGATCTATTACAGTGGAAAAATAAATTCAAGACTGAAGTAAATAATTTAGCTTGGGCCCTTGTACCCTACAATGAAATAAATAAACATAATTCCTATAACCTTCCACGTAGGCTGATAAATTAATTTCCTGAAATGTGAAAAAAAATTAATTTTCTGAAATGTGAAAATGAGTAGGGTGAGCTAAAAAGCCCAATGAACCATTCCATCTGTTTAATTTATTATTTTAACCAAATAATACAAGCATAACAAACACTTTCAGGGATTAAATAGATTCAAATAATATATTATTCCAGTTGTGATTTAGACCGAACGGGGATAACCTCTGTGCTCCAGATCTAGGGAGAGAGATCGATTCTAAAACTCAAACCCATCTCTAGTGGGATCATTCTTGAAACCTGTTCCATTCTGGTGTCAGTCTTGACAACCAGTTTCAATTCTACATGGAACACAAAAAGTTCGTCCCCGTATCGGTACGTGGTTGAAATCTTATTTAATCTTATTTTTGGGTATAAAAGCAATATAAATAAATATTTCAATAGTAATTAAACATACCAATAGTATAACATCATAAATTAACAGAAACACGGATATTCGATTTCTGATGTAAAAGATCATATGAGACGCAACTACAGAGCATACTCTCTCAAACAGGATAGGTGACTTTCGATTTCTGATGTAGAAGATCGTACAAGACGTAACTACAGAACATACTCTCTTAGTTTTAAGCAATATAATAATTTAAAAGCTTAAATTAAACTAAGCATACAAGCAAGCATTATTTAAATCAAAATAATAAATTAAAAGAAAGGAAAAGAACTTCACCTCGAGATTGCTTCTTAAATTGTGTAGCACTTTGTTGGTACTACTTCGCAAGCTATTTAGAATAGGTTAAGAAAAAGAAAAAAAAGGAACTAAGGTGCCAAGAAAGAGGCAAAGAAAGAGCAAGAGGAATTCCAACTCTTGCTTTGGGATGAGTAAAATGGGTAGGGTAGAGGGGGTTTATATAAAGTCTCTGCGGGTTAGATTCATCATTTTTTGCCTTTTAAATTAGGAAAATTTCCATTAATGTTTAGTTAGGGCGGCTATGGTTAGAAATTTGAAATTTAGGGTTTTTTCCATATTTTTTCATAATTTTTTTGGTATTTTTTCATATTTTTCGTCATTCTTTTCTTTTTTTCGTAATATATATACATATATATATATATATTAAATCTAGTTCGCGTAGGCTTGTGCGCACAGGCCCGTGCATGCATGCATGCCCATGCGGCCCAGCTTGCGTGGGCCTACTCCTTGCGTTTGTCGGGTGGGCCTTGGCCCATGCGCCATTTGCATTTATTTATTTTTTATTTTTTTATAACTTATATATATATTCCCATCATTTGTTTATTCCACAAATGCATACATCTATACATATATATTTAAGTTTCATAAATATCACATTAAATATATTATTCAAAACATTATTTTCATAAATACATCTAACTAATACTTTGCATATATACTTCTGTATATATATATTAATATCATACTAAATATATTATTCAAAATATTATTTTCTTGCATATACACCTATTAAGTATATTTACCCAATATTACTACATGCCTAATATTAATTAATGCATATCCATATATATATGCATAATATTAATTACCCAATATATATACATATATGCATCAATTAATAAAGTGTCACATACATAGGCACGGACTACTATATATGCGTCTATTAAATCGCACTCATAAATACAAAATAATTTGGGGTATTACAATGATAGTGGTGAGGGTTGAAAGATATTATTTATGTCATTTAAAATCATCTTTAATTAATGATGGTGGTTGAAAACTCTACCATCATTAAAGATAGAGTTTAGTTAATTATTTTAATTAATTAATTTAACTAAAATAATTAAAATAATCAATTTTACTAGTTGTCATACTGTTAATCAACTTTACTATTCATGATACTTTTTAAATATGTTAATTAATAAAAATAATCATTTTTTTATTCATGACACTATAACATAATTAATTGTTTGATGATTTGATTTTTATTATTTATCATTTATTATTATTTATTATTTTTTGTTATTATTATTATTATTTTATTATTCTTATTCCTCTTATTATTAAAACTATTATTTTTCACCTTTATTTTTTTTAAGTCTCCTTGGTGTCCTAAGCATTTGACATAAAGCTCGTTATCTAATTTAATCGTTTTGCCTTCAAAATAATTTTTTGAAGTTTATTGTATTCGTGTTAGACTGGTTGAGTGGTCTAGTTCCTGATAATGATCAACCTTTGTTGACCAAGGTTATTTGACACTTAATTATAGTTATCTTGGTTAATTATTGGCTTAAAAATTTTTTATTATTAACTTAAAGATTTGGAGGTATTACAATATAAATGTATGAATCACGATTTACCTAATAGACGCATTGCAAATTTAGCTACTTTTTATCGTAACAATTTGTGAAAATTGGAAACTGTTTCATGGGTGAAAATTTTACCCTTCAACTCAATTATATATGTGACATTATTTAATCGATGGAATTGTTTTCAGTCTATTATTAACTAATCTCTTCCATTAAAATCAACTTTACAGTTTCTAGCAATGGTTTTTTGTAAATATATGAATTGATCGGCTAAATGTATGTGGTTAAACATAGAGAACTATTGGTTCAATGATAATAAACCAACATTCATGGTTTTTGTGTTTGCCAAAAGAGCTATCTACGAAAAGGCAGGAAGATTTGACTTTCTCAAAAGAGCCATCTCAAAAAGACATTGCGATGCTTCAATATACAAGATTGTAAGCCAATCTCAACCCCCTGTTAATTTTGAAAATCCTCTAGTATGTCTCCTAGCAATGAAGCAAAGAGGATTGAAATGTCTTGAGTACCATATGCATCAGTAGTGGGAAGCCTAATGTTCGCAATGATATATGTGCACAAGACCAGACATTGTACTAGTGGGAGCGGTTAGTCGATTCATGGCAAATCCTAGTAGAGGGTAGTGGAACATAGTTAAAAGAGTCCTAAGATACATCAAGGGAACCTTGGACATTGTATTATGTTATGGAGGATCAAAACCTATTCTTAGAGGACATATTGATTCTAATTTTGCAGGTGATCTTGATAAAAAAAAATCTACTATAGGCAATGTGTTCACACTTGTAAAAGGAACAGTAAGTAGAGTTTCAAAATTGCAGACAATCATAGCTTTATCTACAACTGAAGTTGAATATATGACGGCTATTCAAACATGCAAGGAGGCAATCTAGATAAGAAAGCTATTGGAGGAGCTCAGGCACAAACAAGAAATGATTATATTGTATTGTGATAGTTAGAGTACCTTGCACGTTGTAAGGAATCTGACATTTCATTCTAGAACAAAGCACATAGGAGTTCAATACCATTTTGTTCGAGAAGTAGTAGAAGACGAAAGTGTGGATATGCAGAAAATGTACACGAAGGAGAACCTAATAGATATCTTAACCAAACCAATCAATACTGATAAGTTTGAATGATGTAGATCCTTATTTGGCTCGGCTAATGCATAAACAACATGAATTGGCAAGAGCAAAAAGAATTTGAAGACCATCACATGTTTTAGGTGGAAGATGAAAAATCAGTAAAATATTTTGATGATGAATAGATAATAACTTGATGTTTGCTTGTAAAAGTTATGAAAGACTAGTTGAAGATAATAGTGACAATTCACTGTTAGTTAAAAAGTGATTGACAAGGTACGAAGTGATATGAAAATACATGAATACAAGTTGGCTAATGGTGCATATAAATATCACAATTTTCTTCTTCTCAAATCATCTCATTTCATTCTTCTCTTCTTTGTCTTCTTTTTAGTTCTCTTCTAGTGTGAGAGAGAGAGAGAGAGAGAGAGAGAGAGAGAGACTCTTTGTTCTCTTCTTAAGTGTAGAAAGAAAGTTGTAATTTGTTATTTAAAGTGATTCCTTTGCATCTTGCGTGTGAATGTTTTTTTCATATTGAGGATTTTACCATGTTAAATTTCTGTGTCTTCTTTATTTTTTAATTTTCTCATTTTGTTCTTTAGTTGTGTAATACTGCACATGCCTTTTATTTCTTACATTTCCAATTATATTTTTGTTTTATAAATTAACTGATTGGGTTGGCTACAAGTTATTAAATTGTTCTCATACAAATATTCTTTATTTTATTTTATATAAAAGAAATATGTTTTAAGCCTAAATTTTTGGTTATATTTTTGTTTGGGTGCATTTGAAAAGGCTAATTAACTGATCAGTTTTATGTCATTTTGTATCTACTGGGTCAGTCCTTTATATAAATGTACGAATCACGATTCACCTGAAAGATGCATTGCAAATTGAGCTACTATTCGCCTTACCAATTTGTGAAAATTCGAGATTGTTTCGTGGTTCGACTCAATTATATGTTGCATTGTTTAACATATAATTAAAAATTTTATCCTTCGGCTCAATTAATTGCTACGTACTTTTCAGTTTGTTGTTAACTGATCTCTTCCACTAACGATCAACTTGCAATTTCCTGCAATGGTTTATTTTGAATGAATCGGTCGGCTAAATGCACGTGGTTAAGCGTGGAGAACTATCGGTTCAATGAAAATAAACCAACATTCATGGTTTATGCGTTTGCCACAAGAGTTTACATATTAACCGCTGTACATACTGAACAATCATGGTTTACGGTTCATGGTTTTAAGTGGTTACCTACTGAACATTATAAATCGATGCGGCTACTTTTGAGAGATGAACGGTCTTTTATTCTACCACTCTGATTAATTGTAGAAACTATCCGAAGTTGATGTAAATGTGAATGGTTAATTGTCTAAATGATCAATTTCTTATTTCGTGATTAGCATCTTCGTAAAGTCTTTTTTAAGGATTTATGTCACAGTGGTTTCATGCTTAACCGCTCAATCATGTAAGATAATTTCTTGGTTTGTCGCTTTATGCATCGGTTCATGCCTTAGTCCCGTTGCACGTTTACCTTTCTTCTTAACCAATCGATAATATAACAAAGTTAATAATGTAGTAAATTACCTTCCGATCATAAAACTATTAATTAAAGCTCTAAAGTAACATTTTACGGATCCATATAAAGTTGTACCAATAGTGCCTCTGGTTCTCCATTGGATTCATTCATACGTGTTTTTCCGTTTGTGGTTTTGGGTTACCAACTGGCTTAGTAATTTACTGTATTGGTTGTTCCGTTTTGATCTGATTGAGTGTATCTCTCCGGCCGATGTGCTAAGGAAAACAATGGTTATACACATTGTTAAAGGATTTAATTTATAGACTGATGTAACTAGGACTCTTCGTCTCAATTTTTAAACTTCTTATTTAAATTCTCGTGACCTAATTAATCTATAAAAATCTCTGTTCTTTTTTTTCGCTTTTTTATATTTCTCTCCTTGTAATTATTGAATCTTGCAACTGTAGAAACTTGTTTTGCGCTTCATTTAAGTAACGTGAAAGACTTGATTTTAGAAGAAATTTGGATAGTGCTTGATTTCTTGTAAAGTTTCAGGCGCTTGGATGCCTTATCTTTTAGCCATTGATCACGTGTCTAAAACCTGCGTGGTGTTGCTGTGTGCCTGTTTTGTTTGGTTGTTGCTGTTGCTACATGCCTATTTTGTTTGCCTCCATGTTTGAAGTTTTCTTTTTTAAAATTTTTCTCAAAATTCTACTTTTGCTTTCCTCTTCTTAAGGAGAAAGAAAAAAGAAAAAAAGAAAAAAAGGAGTGAAATGGCAATTTTGAGTGGCGATATCGACCAACATTGTTTTGAAAAGAAGAAGGGAGTTTCAAAATATGTTGTAATAATAAGTTAAAGAATAGTTTAAATTTTCTTTTTTTTAAAAAAAATGAACAAACTGAAATCTATTTAATATATAATTAGGCGATCAATTTGACGGTCCCTTTGAGAATATTCCTCTTCGCGCCCCATCAACGCAAGTTTTGTTTTTTTCTGTTTTTGGGCACATATTACATTTGTTTGTTTGTTTGATAATGGCCGTAGCGCTCCAATGAAATCAAATCGGAAACGGGACCCACTCACTGATTTCTCTGACACGCATTCTCCTTGCAGTCAGCAGAGAAAAGTTCTAAATGACAGTTTGTACATGTCCAGATATGGATAAAAACGACAAATTTCTTTTCTGCCGCATTACTCGACAATTCTTCGAAGAAGCCAACTCAAAAGGTCCCACCACGCTCAATTTTCTGCCTCATCGCCCCTCACAATCTCTTTCTCTAGTGAAAGAATCCCTCCATTTTAACATCCCACGTGAATGATTGCTCCTCCAGCCTGGTCTATGTTTTACTTATTAGGGTCCTGTTTGTTACACAAGAATGGAATAAGATATGATATAAAATTATATGACATATGATGTTATATAAGATAAGATAAAATTTTTTTTAGATTCACATCACGTTTGTAAGATAACTCAATCTCATCAAAATAGTAGGATTTAGTTATTCCACTAAATTTTTTTTATTCTTTTAAAATTTTTATATCTTATTATATCTCATTCTATCCTATTCTACTAAAATAATTTTATTCTATCCTGTGCACTAAACAAGCCCTAAGTGACGTGCTTTAATTGAAAAGTAAAAATTTATGTTACGATGTCATAAATAAATTATATTACATATATTATAATTAAATTATATCACAAACGGATTATGTAAAATAAGTTTATGTAATAATTGATCGTATCATAACTCTGTTTATAATCGTGTACTTGTATATAATTAAACTTTTTATAATTAATTTTTAAAATAATTTTTACATTCATAAAAATATAATTTATATTAAAAATAAATTAAATTTAAAAAAAATATATTTAAAAAAATAATAAAAAATTATACTATCAATAAATTAATAAATATATTAATTTTAAATTAATTTATTTATAATTTGTCTCCTAACTTATAAATAATCATGTCAAATGTGTAATTTTTGAATTTATTAAGTTAACTTGTTTATAATATGTATTTAGTCGTGTTTAATCGTGTTTGACCCGTGACTTAAAGTCATTTATGCGAAACTTAAACCTATTAACTTTATATCATGTTCGTGTCACATTATCGTACTATGTCATAAATTACTAACCTTAATGAGAACCGTAAGATTTGTAAATTTTAGATATAATATTTACATAGAGTTGGCCACATTTTTCTACTCCAATGTAATAGATTTTGTTCTATGATTGATAATACAATTCTGGACTTTCGGTTAACTACCTGATATAATTCTCTTCATTTATTTTGCCTTGAGTACGGACGGCTGTGTTTGATAACATGCAAATATATCCGTTAAAGGATGTGCAGGCCAGTTTGAGCTAAACCGTGGATGAGATTCTCTCTTGGTGGCCTATTGTCACCACCTTGTTACTGAAAACCATGAAGGAATGGTCATTGCCTATGGAAGGAGGCAATGACCAAGGCAAAGAGCCACAAATAGCTCATTGGGACGACAATGAACTGTGCCTTGGAAGGCACACGTTGACGGATTAGAGAGGCATGATGGAGATGCGCATACGGGTTGCTTGTAAGTGACCGAAGCACACGGATGCTCGTGGATACGGGCACACGATCAAGGTGAATGCTTACGAATATGGGCACACGACCAAAGCGGATGCTCATGGTCACAGCACATAACCAAGTGCATGATCAAGTTAGTTATCAGTGAGTTGGCACATGATAACTACTCAACCCTATATTACGGTTCATGGGGATGACGTGGAGAATTTCAGATAACTACTGTTGCAGTTGGGCAACGTGGTGAATGAGTGTGCTAAACACTTAGATTTGATTACTAGGAGTGGTCGAAATAATATGGCACATGGTGTGCCAGGTGGCTTAGTGTTGCAATTGCATACCAGGTGGCAAACAGTGAGCAAAGAGTCGTTACCTCGTGATCATGCTGGGTACCATGATCATGAATGTGGAGACCATCTATTGAGAGCATCAGCACAAGATTCGGACAGGTTCTCTTGGATGTAAACAGTTGTGGGGCACATTCAAAACGTGTTCCAGGTGGTTGCTCATGGAAAAGTGAACATGGCATGACGGTTGCCAGGACTTTTGAATGTGGCCTAGGTGGCGAACTGCTTGGCAGTTACCCTAAAATCTCGGAGCTAATGGGCAAATGGCATGGAACACGTGGGGGTAAACTACCATTCGAGAATGGTGGACTATTGGCTACGTGGATGCACGATGGATATCTTAAATTGCACATGTTCGGATTAATAAGGCACATGGGCGTGTTGGATGGCTTGTGCTCGTGACACATGTGTTGATCTGTGGAAGCTGTTGGTAATCGAATGTTGGACCAATTCAAGAGCAAGGGACGAAGGCCAGGTATAGGAGCGGTTAACAAAGGCGTGAAGCACGTGTGCTAAAGATTAGGAGCAAGTGCAGAACTAATAGCCACGTGTAGGGCATCTAAAGGCTAATTGTAGGGTTGCAACTAACCATCACTTTGTACAAATAGAGCCTCTGTGTTCTGGCAAAAACACAAGAGGTGGAAAACTGTAATCCCTTCAGTGATAAATACAATGATTTCTTGGTTGTTTTATCTTGTGTGTCGTGCTTTGTTTCCTTTTCCTACAGTGAGCACTTACTGTTGAGTGTGTGCTGTTGGTGGTCGGACCCTTAGGCACTTCTCCGAGTAAACGTGATAATCACTCGATCATCCTCGAGTGGTTAAGCTTGGAAGGTGTACTTGAATGAGGAAAATCGAGTTAGTTTGCTAAGATCAAGCTCGGACCTTGGTGCATCACAGGAAGGAGGATATTGTTGGGCAGTAATCCTCAATTGCACTGCAGGAACCCGAATTGTAGATCATCAATCTCGTGTATGGATGGGGTTTGCGACGAAAAATTTGATCACTCTCTGACCCCGTGACACCTATCCATTAGACCTCTCCCAGATCCCCACCTTAATTCCCAATCTCAAGCTCAAGCTCGGAACAATCCCCCCATGAATGCCTTGCAAGAAGATGCATGTGCGCCGAATTTCTAATGGCAGCTACGTTTTCATCACATTCTGGTAATGCAACAGTAGTGAATTGCCGTTGGATGGGGCCCCGCCGTGTAAATGTCTCAAAAAGGGGAGAGGTGATTGTCTGCTTGTTAGGAGCTTTTCATGTGGCCCTTCGGCTTTGGGAGATGTTAGGCGAGCCTATACGCTAACACTATCCTTGACCACTTTTGAAGTTTAGGTGTAAAGAAGAGATTTTAACTTATATTTTTTATAATAGCTTGTTCATGCCAAGTACTTATTGGTTAACTTTTCTAATGGGTTCTTCACATAAATAAGCAAGAAATATGCAAAGTTAGTCAACCTATCAACAAATATTCTTTCAAACCAACCACAAAATCTATGACTATACGTTTACACTTCCAGCGAGGACTGGGTAGTGATTGTAGAAATTCTTCTAACATTTAATGTTCAGAAACAGCTCACGATTTCAAAATTAATTTCAAGCAATGTGTTTATCCCCAACCAACAGTACATTCATAAGAATAATAAATGTCGACAGGGACTGTGAGACGAAATAAAATTTCTAGAAAAAAAAATGTTAGAATGCAACTATGACCCCAAAAAAAAAAAAAAAAAAAAACCCTTAAAATACAATATTATTTTAACTTTTTTTAAAATAATACTGTATGATTTTAATATATATTAGGTCCTAGTGTGGCTCAAATACAACATTTGAACCACACTAGGACATTCTATTAATTTTTTTTTTTTAAAATACAGTACATTCTACTATTTGGTTAAGAAATTAATAGTAGAATTTGATTAAATATTTAGTACTTATTTTTTAAGACTTTTTGTAATAGAACTTATTAAATAAGAGTGTATTTAAAATTGAGTGTTTGATGGTAATAACTTAAAAGTTCTTATTAAAAAGTAGAGTGTATGATAAATAACTTTTACATACTCTTATTTATCTCTTATTAAAAGGGTAATTTATGTCATTTATATTAAAATGTTACTTTTATATTAAAGATTTGTTAAGAGATTTAATTGTACCATAAAAGAGATCATATCCTTTTAATTTCCTCTCTTTTTAAAAAATTTGAATGTTAGCATAATTTTGATAGTTTATCTATAACATGAGATCATGACATGTTTGTCAAAAAATATAATTGTACAACAAAATAATAATATTAATGATGTGAATATAAAAATTTTGATTATATTCTTTCAATGATTACTCATTCAAACAAATATTTTAATAAAAATAATTAATAAAAATAATTATATTCAAGCATAATAAGATAGTAAAAATAATTATGCTAAAATATAGTAAAACTAATTATTATTGATTTAATATTATAAAATAAAGAATGATTATTGTCAAACAAGATTTTGTTTGAATCAATTGTTTAATGAATAAAATATAACAAAATAATAAAACAAATGACAAAAATACAAATATTTTAGCTTTTAATAATAATGTCATACAAACATTCAAAATTAAACTAAACATTAAGGTATTATTGCTCAAATTTTATCTTTGACTATAAAGTCCATCTACAATTTTGTCTCTAACTATTGACATTTCAATATCATTTGTCTCTATATTGTCTTCCAAATTGAAATCATTTCCTCCATAACTATCATTCCTATCAATTTCATCACTATTGTAAAGTATGAATAACTCATCTACGATAGCTTCTTTTAGAATAAAATTGTGTACAGCCATCGAAGCACACACTATACTTCGTTGTATTGGAAATGAGTATGGTGCCATTTTTTGAAGGATAGGAAATCGAGCTTTTAAAACTTCAAAGGATCGCTCAATTACATTTCTCAATGATGAGTGAGTATAATTGAAAACTTCTTCTTTGGTGCAAGCTCGAACACCATGATGATAGTCTGGTAACCAATAGCGAATGTTTCTGTATGGTGTAAGATATCCTTGCATTGATGGATATCCGGCATCAACAACATAATATTTACCTAAAAATATTAATAGCAAATTTCTTATATTCACATTTTTAATATACTTAAAAAAATGAGTTAAAGCTATATTCATACCTGAAGGAGGATGTGGAAATTTCTTACTTGGATCTCGAATTGTATCCATAAAAATTTTTGAGTCATGGGCAATTCCTTCCCACCCAGCGATAACATAGGTAAATGTCATGTCAAATGCACAAATAGCCATAACATTTTGAGTGCACTCTTTCTTTGTTCCCCTGTATGGAATTTGTTCACTTGCAGGTATTATTGCATTGATGTAGGTCCCATCCATTGCTCCAATACAATCCTATACAATCCAAATATAATTAGAAAAAATAAAAAAATGATATAACAATTTACTTAGTAATAGAATTAATAATTCATATAAACTATACCTTAAAATAAGGATAAAACATTGGATTTCTTAAAATCTCATTGGGAACTTGTTCAAGAGACTAAGGTGGTTTTATAATTTCACCTGCAAATTTTAACATTGCTATTAACACCTTATGAAATAACGATGTATAGTTTCACCTGAATGTTGAAACCTATCTTGTAACATCCTATTTCTTGCATTATGACCAATTGTCATGAGAAAGATGCCAATCTGCTCCTCAACACATAAGTATCTTCCGTCCTCTAGCCAACCTTTCTCTTTGAATAATAAGCAAAGTCGTAAAAAAATATGTTTTTCCCTTCGAAATAATTCTTGACATATTCATGGATGTTCGTTTAATAAGTCACTCATAAATTTATGCCCAGATAAAGTTGAATTTCTATAGGGTTGCTTTGTTAAATAAGATCTTCGACTTTTGCACTTCTTCAGGTATAATAAAATTATAATAAAAAGCCACCAATATTCTTGTTCCATTTTGCTGAAAAAGAAACACAAAACATTTATTTTCATTCATATCCTACTTTTTAATTCATCAAACAAATCAATAAAACTTTTCATTTAGACAACATTCATCCAAATAAATCAATAATTTTTTTTCTTTAAATAACTTTCATCCAAACATATCAATAAAACTTTTCATTTAAATAACATTCATCCACACTATTATTGTTGCATAGAATAAAACTTTTTTGTTAAATAGTCAAGCAATAAACGTCCAAAACATTTAAGAT
>JAJIYU010007873.1:0-18707 GCA_030144865.1 Tinospora cordifolia | reverse complement strand
TTTAAACAATTGGTTGTTTGAAACGCCTAATGTATGCAAGTGTTTGAATTATGGATGTGCTATTGAGTTGAGTTTGAAAAATGGTTGTTTAATTAAGATCCACTGAGCTTTATGCTCACCCCTTCCTTTTATTTTTCAGGAATTTGAAATCATGAAGATCATGGGATTTTGGGATAGCTTTTTAGCAAGTTTCTATTTTCTTAAAGTTTCTTTTTAATGTAAGGGCATGTTGCCCGATTTTGAAATAAGACTTCCGCTGAAAATTGATTTTAATTTTGAGTTTATGAATCTCTTTTGATAAACAATGCAATGGTTTATTCTTGAATTAGAAAGTTATGTACTTTCTTTTATTAATAAAAAATTAAATTTTCTTTACCTTTAAATGCCTTGATTTTAAATGTGGAATTGTACTATTGAATTTATTCTAAGGCATGTGGTATTGAAAAATAGAAAGTCAAGTGTGTGTCGCTTGTAACGTAACCACGGCCCGACCCGCCAATTGGTTAAGTCCACCGTCAAAAGGAACGGTGGTTATGTCCAACTCTCAAATCAAAGAACGCGGGGGTTGGGGTATTACAGACAGGTCCAAAAACCTTTTGCTTTGCAAGTGAGTTTAATTTAGATTTAATATTAAATGTTATCTCGCTTTGCAAGATATAATATCTACTTTTTTACATTATTAAATATTTATACTTTTAACCTCAATATATAATTTACAAATGAACATCCATATATAACTGTAATAGAATTACAATAAAAAAAATATATGCATGTTAATAACACTAAGAATAATTATCTTAGTTTCAAATGTTCACATCTTTATTTTTTTATAAAAGGTACTATTTGTACGAGTTGGTAGGACAGCTTCTACGAAAGAGCAATGAGATAAAGTCTTCTTAAATAACCGGCTTCCTAGAACGAGATAATCCATCTTCCTTTCAATGTTTAACTTTACTTGAGACATGACTTATCTACTATCAATTCAAACTTGTAGTACTATTTGTATTATAAAAGTCAAGAATAGACATAAGTAATTAATTATATATTCAATAAATTATTCATTAGTCACATTTTGACTTTTGATTTCTGATATAGAAGATCATACAAGACACAATTATAGAGCATATTTTCTTAGTCAGTGACATTATATATAATTTATATTAAATCATACATATATACAAAAGATATGCATCATTCAAATAATAATATAAAAATTAATCTCACAAATTAAAAACATACCTCGAAGTTTTCACCTTTGAAGCTCGTGTTTCTTTGATCTTCAAGATCTTTTCATCAAGAGCGTGATCGTGCTGATAACATATTATGAAATAAAAGAAAATTATTGAAGATAAAAAAAATAAGAAGACAAACCTAAGAGATAGAAATGGGGAAGAGCTTTTCATTCTCTTGATAATAGGTTTGATTTCAACTTTGGTACAACCTTTACAATGTAAGTATCCTTTTATAGAGATTTTAGGAATGGGGGGTTACATCAATCATAATTACAATATTTAAATAATTTCATTAATTTGGACATAAGGGTTACAAAATTCTAAATATTAAGGGGTTACAAAGTACTAAATGTGTCGGGACCCCTTCCCTAGGCCAAAAGGGGGCCTGACCGGCACAGTGGCGCGACGAACTAACTCACCATGTCAAGTTCGCCCACCCACTATTAAGCCACTTTAATCTCATACAACAAACGATATCAGAATAACTGAAGGACTCAAAAGTGAAAATAAACAATCATACAAAGAGTAATCATCATATTACATATTTGCCTTGTCCAAAAGACATAGTTGATCATACATATATATATATATATATATATAGCTGACCGACCTCTAACAAAAAGACTAAGAAAAGGGAACAGGAATCGTCAGGGAGCTCGACGATCACCACGCCTTTCCCTCAATTAGTCACCCAAAGATTTGAAATATTAGTAGAGTAGTGAGCTTAAAATCAACGTGGCTCCATGAATAGTAAGACTAGCATGTCAAATATAACCAACATTCCAAAATAGTGCATGTATGCATGAGTAGTGAAAATGATATAATGTTTTGATGCATGGCATAATATAAAAGCAGTAATGAATAGTGAAACAATTTCAAAAAATATCTCAAATACATGCTAGTTAAAAAATTGTATCTAGGCTAGGGTTAAATCAGTAAACTCAACTTTTGGTCATCACTCAAGCGGGCCTTGAGTCAGGCGTACTGGCCACTCGAGCGGGTCGTGAGTTAGGCGTACTCATCAAATACTCTAACCCCGATGCTCGGCCCTCAAGTGTCGTGACTCAAGGGAGTTTTAAGGTTAGGCGCACTGATCATATGCCCTAACCTTGACGTTCGCCACTCGAGTCTAATCCCAATCTCACCATGTACCCTGACCCCGACGCTCGGCCCTCAAGCCTATGGTTTCATTACCCGTGTACATCTACACTTTTCAAAATCACTTAGATGTACCTCAATCTCATGAAACCATTTAAATCATGTCATTTCATACTAGTTTTATGCAAGGAACACAAGTGACAGAAAACACATGAATCAAACTACTCACCTTGAGTCCCATGCACCGATGTCTAGTCGACAACTGACCTAGTCCCGTAGTGTTCACTCGAATCTGCATTATTTAAACTCAATTTAGTTCTCTTTAGAATATGGCTTAAACCCTCATTCTCTGTCCCTAATTGGTCTGGACCAACCCAAATTTGATTCGGTCAAATCTAGTCAAATCGATCAAACTTGGTCAACAGGTCAAACTTGGTCAACATGATCAAATTTGGTTATCCTTGGTCAATGTGGGTCCAATTGGGTCAAGTTATGTCAAAATTGGGCCAATTAACCAAAAATTTCCAAATTCTAATACTTAGCCCAAATTTAAGCATCTGTTCTCTTTGCACAGTAAATTTGTCGATTTTTCTACGATCAAGCTGTAAGTCAAATTTACATGAAACTTTTTAAATTTCATCTACACTTCCTAAACCTGCACCAAAATTTTAGATTTTGATTTTTGGACATCATCTGCTATGGTTTCTAAGTGTATTAACAGGGACTGTGAAATCTTGTATCTCATGTGACAAATAATCAAATGGTGCATCAATTGACACCCTTACCTAATTTAGATTAGGGAAAATTTTGGTATACATAATCTTGACATGTCTAGTGACCTCTCCACCAAATTTTAGCTCAAAATACTTACGTTTGGTCAGTCAACTAGTCTCATACTTCTCTATCATGTAACAAATTGTTCAAAACTTCAAATTTCCTATCATTTTTCTAATACTTATCTACTCCTATTTTAGCATTAATCCTAGACTATTCCTCACTATTTTTGTAAGGGTTTAGATCCTAGAACTCTAATTGATTAAGTTCTATCCAGAATAGCTAGCAATTATAGTCACAATCACTCTCAAATACAACTTCTAAACATAACATGCATAAAGATTTTCAAAAATTTTTGTAAGTCCTAGAATGTCTACCTAACAAGGTACATTTGCAAGCATGAGAAATCAAAATCACAGAAGCTTATGTTTTGAAATCTATACCCTCTCGTAGCCCCAAGTATGAGATTCGAATCAGTCCAACTTTTGACCAAAATAGACGTTTTCAGCCTCTGCAAATGGGGTCTCAAATCTGCTCCCAGAACACTTTCCTGCTAAAAGCTATTGTAATAGTTAATCAACAGGACAACTTAACACTTTTTGAAACATGTTTAACATTTTAGTTTCCATTTCCTATCTATCATAGATTATAGTACATGTAACAAGGATTTAAAAGAGCTATTTTACCTCAAGATTTGATCTGTGCTAGCCTAGGAACCAGCACCTCAAAGATTGGATCAACTTAAGTTTTTTTCTTTTTTTTTTTTTCAATTTTTGGGTTTCCAACAATGTTGAACAACCTCCTTTCTTGGTTGTTTTCGTCTCAAACGGATGGGGATTTGGACCAACGACTTGTGCAATGTTGTAGAGGGTAATAAGGGCTTTCTAAAGAGTCCTAGATCACTACAAACGGACTCCAAATGAGGAAGAAATGAACTATAGAAATGGGTTGCATAAATTGAAAAAAAAAAAATTTGGTCAAATAGGGAAGTTTTGTTGCATGTTGAGTGGCCTTGCATGGCAAATGGGAGTGTCATGTGGCCATCAACGTGGCCCATGAGCTTTCATGCAAGGTGCCTTGTTGTTACCATTTATTGGCTTGCTTAGAAAGTTGATGGATGGGCAAAACAGTGGCTCAAAACCATGGACGGACATGGTTTTCCAGCTAAAATTTCCTAGAAATTGGAGGAAAAATGAAGAAGAAAAGGGGAGAAAAGGAAGAGAGGTGCGTGGGTTGCCTAAGCGAGCGGGCCGACCCATGCGCCTAGAATTTGCTTGGATCAACGGTCTGCAAGCCTGTTGGCCTGGGACGGGCCACGGGCCCGTCTTGATGGGCCCAAGCTGATTTTTGGCCCGTGTGGTTGAATTTTTTTTTTTGTTTTTTCATTTCCATTATTCCTCTTTTTGTACATATACATGTATATATATACATTCAATCCATTTTTTCCATTATTATTTAATTTCCTCCGCTTAGATACTTATCAATTTTACCACAATTTTCATCATTAATACATTTATTTTCTAAAAATTTAATATTCTACCAAAAATTTACATTAATTTCACCAAAAATTCAATAATTTCTTCAAAACTTAATAATCTTTCTGAAAAATCATATTTTCTCCAGAAATTATATTTTCCTTATAATTTCAGGTAGTTTCCTCTCAAAATTGTGTTTTTCCATTTATTTGAATTTTCTCCAATAAATGATTAAAAATAAAAAAAATTGAGAAAATTCATGTATTTTCATTAAAAATTCCCAGAAAATACATGTATTGGACCCATTAATTGTGTATCAAAATCATGGGTCGTCATAGCCTCCTCTCCTTATAAGAAATTTCATCCTCAAAATTTATAATAATGTAGATAATAAAAGTCAATGAGCAACGCTCATCAACTTAGGATAGTGTCAGATCATAAAGACCTCACTCTCCCATGTATTCTTCTCAGCACCATGGAACTACCAGCGCACTCATACAATTGGTATCTCCTTGTTGCACAACCTCTTTATAACTCAATCTATGATGGCTACAGGCAACTCATCATATGTACAGTCCTCTCGCAACTCAATATGCTACCGATCGATAATGTGCGAGGGATCGGGGTGATATTTTTCCAACATAAAAACATGGAATACATTACGCACACCTGATAGCTATGACGGTAATGTTAGCCGATAAGCCACGGGGCCAATCCTCTCGAGGATCTGAAAAGGCCCAATATATCTCAGTGTGACCTTCCCTAAAATCCAAAAGCGCGTTTACCCCTTGCAAGGTGAAATGCGAAGGAGGACATGGTTACCAACATCAAAATCAAGGATCCTTCTTCGGTTATCTGCATAATTCTTTTGTTGGTCTTGAGCTGCCTTCATATTCTAATGAATCCTTTGTATCTTCTCATTTTGCTCCTGTATGAAGGCAGGGCCCAAGATTGCTCTGTCACCGGTCTTAGCCCAACAAGCACGGGATCTGCATAGTTGATCACATAATGCTTCAAATGGCGCTATTCTGATGTTCGACTGGTAGCTGTTATTATAAGCAAACTCGCATAAGCTAAGTGATCAACCCAGCTACCACCAAAATCCAAAATACAAGATTGTAATATATCCTCAAGAATTTGAATCACATGCTCAGACTGACCATCAGTCTACGAATGGAATGTTGTACTGAGGATCACTTTTGTCTCCAACTGAGCTTGCAATGCCTGCCAAAAGTGGGACGTAAATGTAGTGTCTCTATCTGATACTATAGACAAGGGAATCCTATAGAGCCTCATAATTTTTCTAATATAAAGTCAGCTCAATTGCTTAACTGAATCTTTGCTATGCATAGGAAGAAAGTGGGCAGACTTCGTCAAACGATCCACAACTACCCAGATAGCATATGTATCTGCTGTGTACGAGATAGTCTTGTAACAAAGTCCATAATAATGTATTTTCGCTTCCACTCCGGTATCGATAAGGGCTGTAAAGATCCATTGGGTCTTTGGTGTTTAGCCTTAACCTGTCGGCATGTATCACATCTCTGAATGAAGGCTGCTATGTCCTATTTCATCCTGGGCCACCAATATGTGCATTTAGAATCCTGGTACATCTTATTGGCACTCGGATGAACAACATATCTTGAGCGGTGTAGCTCCTCGAGCACATTGCGCCTTAGACTAGCATCATCTGGTACACACAGTCGTCCTCTGAACCTCAGTGCATCCTGTTAAGCAAGTGACTACTCCCCATGAGAAGTGTCACCTACCCAAGCCCTAAACATGTCGTAGTCTACATCACGAGGTTTTCCCTTTGTGATCTCCTGAACCTAGAATGGTTGGGCTAAAATCTGTGTACTGACTCTAGCCTCAAAAGATGACCATGGATACTCATAGTCGTGGCAAAATCTATCACCATCCACTCATAAGACATGTGTCTAGCCATGCATGCAGTCTCAACCTGTTTCTAACTTAGAGCATTAGCCACTACATTAGTCTTTCCCAAATGGTACTCAATACTAAAGTCATAATCCTTTAATAGCTCCATCCATCGCCTTTATCTCATGTTCAAATCCTTCTGTGAGAACAAATATTTGAGGCTCTTATGATCTAAATAAAGCGTGAAACGCTCACCATAAAGGCAATGTCGTCATATCTTAAGTGTGAATACTACCGCTGCCAGCTCTAAGTCATCTATAGGATAGTTCTTTTCATGATCCTTCAACTGTTAGGAGGCAAAAGCTACATCCCTATCATCTTGCATCAATACACAGCCCAAGCCTATCTGTGATGCATCAGTGAATATGGTTAACTCTCGAACGGGCTCCGGCAACACTAGTATTGGAGCCAATGTCAATCTTCGCTTAAGCTCATGAAGGGCGTCCTTATACTCATCAGTCCACACAAATGGAGTGTCCTTCTTAGTTAGCTTTAACATTTTTGTTGCAATCCTCAAGAAGTTTTGGATGAAACGACGATAATAGCCTGCTAAACCCAAGAAGTTGTAGATCTCAGTCATTGTGGTAGGTCTTGGCTAGCCGATAATCCCCTCAACTTTACTCTCTCATCTGTCGGTATCTCAATCCTCCTGAACCTTGTAAGTGATTTGTTATTGTCATCCCACTGCTAGAAATCCTTTCTTAATACCTAAGTACACAAACCCTCTCAATGCCCTCCTCTATCTATCCCCAACTCAAGTCAAACTCTAATCAAGATCAGTGGTCTTTTTTTTAGGTTGCAACATGGCCTGGCTCAAGGTACAAGTGTAATAGGATTTTGATTCTGACTCAAACGTACACTCATAGCAATAATAACAACCTATTTTGTTTGATTTTTTCACTGTAGCTTTATCTTTTTTATTCAATCCCTTGTTGTCTTTGTTCATGCTCACAACCTTGTTTTCGCATCTCCCCCAAACTTATTTAATCACATGCATTTCAATTTGTACCGACATGTACGCACAAACAAAATTAAGAAGTTCAACTTCATTAACAATACTAAAATACTAAACAAATATAAGTTCTGTTTCTTTTTCTTTTTTTAATAAAATAATAAAACAATAAAAGTAAAAGCAAAACTAAAAACATATCTATCTCAATGTTAACATCTCCTCCTTTCACATCATTAGAATAAGTAGCATTATAACCATGAGTGTACACAAATAGGTTCAATTGAGGTATGTATAAAAGGATAGAGTGTTTCTTATTTAGAATGTTTAGGTTCATAACAAGAAAACAGACTTTACAACTCCAAATTGGCTACAAAGGACTTAAAGTGTTGGGATCGGCATTTTGGCTAAAATTCAAATAATGATGGCCTGCATCATTTCCCTCGTAAAGTCATTTCTAAGCAGTGTTCAAGATAGATTTCATTATTTCAAGAGTTTGTGGGAAGTTCTCTCCACTTATGATTCAGTTTCCATTCCTCACTTTTCTTAGTTTTCGGATTCTCAATCTACCTAAAGTGAAAGAATTCTGTCAAGGTCAAATTTTGGACAAACCAAGCACAAAGATTGTTTGAAAGTACCCTAATTCTTTGTCATGTCACACTAGAATAATTTTCAATCTCATAGGTCACTCAGTAAAAATTTCAAAAATATGGCATAGATCAAGCCTAAATGATACCTATATGCGCTATATGCCCATGCTTATGTCCTAAAGCTAATATGCGCATGCATCAAACCTAATTAAATAAATAAACTACATGAAATGAACGAATTTCAATAATAACTATGTAAATGAATGAATGTGTGACATGCTCATAAATATAGGAAGTTCAAAAAGGAATGCAAGTACCAAATATATAAATATATAGATAGATAAAAGAATTATAACCTGAATTTTAAGAAGATATTTCTCCAATGCGTACCCCCGAACTTAACTGTGCCTTGTTCTCCAGAGCACAACTTGACATTACACACACACATGTAAGCGACACACTTGAAGCACAAGCATCCTTAAAATACTTCAGCATAGAACATGCATAGAATGACTTGCTCTCAGAACATGCAAAGAAAAGCAAATAACAAGTGAAATTAGTCAAAATCCATAAGTAAGAAATCAATATATCCATATGAAAACATCTAAGAGAACAGCAAGTAGCAAGGACAATATTTTGTAAAGTCAATAGCAAAATAAGCATATATACAACCCCATAAATAAAAGAAATAGTTCAAGCCTAACCATGCTATATCTCATCATTAGCATCATGAGAAGAAGCATCATCCTCATCGTCATCAGCCTCTGCAGGAGTGCCACAATAACTACCATCTAAATAGGGAGCAAAGCAAATGTAACACCCTGATTTTCAATCGGACCTCTGTTCACGTGTCACCTCACGTGTGGATCGTCGCCCGTCAAAAATCGAGATCCTACTAAAAGTTTTTCTTTTGTCAAAATCTTTTTCTTCAAAATCAAGTTCATAACCCTTTATTCTCAAGTTAATATCTATAAAGATATTTTGTGCGAGATAGAAAATCACAATAATTTTACCGAATAAATCATAAGCAATGCAACGGAATACTTTTAAAACTATTCATTTAAACCAAAATCATTACACAAGGAAAGCCATTGAAAGATAAAACAATCAAAGTTAAACCAATGTAAATACATTAAAACAATCCAGTAAAATACATAAAATATGACTTCCAAGTCACCTATCTCGGACGACCTCCCCATAAGGTGTCCAATTAGGATGCGAATCCTCTGACTTAAGTCAACATACTCTACGAACAAGTGTACCTGAAAAATAAAGTAGGAGTGAGCTCGAAAGCTCAGTGGATCGATCCTACACATCACATGCATTATACAGACCCAATCCAAATCATTACAAACACTTTCAAACATTAAGCGTTCAAACATTCATTTGTCTTGGTTGTAGTCTAGGACCGGAAGAGGGTTGAGATGTATCTCGGTATTTCCCGTAATCCAATCTAATCTCAGAGGGTTCCAATACCCGTCTAAAATCAATCGACACTCACATTACAGCCTAAGAGAGTGTACTTATCATGAATCGTACCGTCTCCCAAAGACTTCGAGTTGTCGCATACACTCCGGGTAGGAATACCTATGATCTGCCTTGTGGTTCGACAATCTCAAACGGTGACATATAGGAGATGTCACCTCGATCTACTTCAGGCTCGTCAATCGTATCGGTACATGGATTCTTAATAAACCATCATCTTATTTTAGTTTTATAAACAATCCCAATCATACCAACTATCATACATATCATGGAAAATAAATCAAATAATGCAGGTTATTCGCATGAGTAAATAATGAAATCTAAATGCATGAGTTCCTATTAACGCATGCTATAGATAACAATGCACAATTTAAATAAAACATCACACCATCATCCAAACACGCCAAACAAGTTCAATCAATTTTATAACAAAATTCTAATAATCCTAGAACTATTCAACCAAATGTTTCGTCTTAAATCCATATAATACAAATGAATAAGGAAGTCACGCTTACCTGATTTCGCAGATCTTTAGGGTTCCCTCGCTTTCTGTCAAGATATTCGATACTCTAAATTGAAAAATCTGTAATTCAACAATTTATGAGATTCTCCGAGTTCTTAATTCACATTTAATTTTATTCACGATACTCTTAAGTTTAAATAATTTTGTAATTAATTATGAAGTCTAATTATTAATTTCAACTATTCAAGGTTATTCCAGAATCCTAGAATTTCATATATTTCAAGATGAACAATTTCTAAATGTTCCAAATTTCTTAATTTAAAATTTAAAACTTGAATAATTAATATTTCAAACTTTTACGATTTATTCATTTCTTATTTATTTAGATTCGAGCAATTAATTTAAAAACGCTACAACTTAAATTTGGGTTTTAAAAATAAATAACTTATGTTTACTAAATTTCATTTCACCTAAAATAAAGTTTTTATATCTAAGATTTGAACCAAGTCCAATTTTTTAATTTATCACTTAAAAATTTCTAAGTTACTCTTTTAAAGTAATGATTCATCTTCAGATATTAAAATTTATTAAAATAGATGTTCATCGATCTTTTTGTTTCTATAATTTAAATAACTCATTCATTTTTTAATAAATTTATTACGAACAAAATAAGACTTCTATTGATCAAATCTTTAGTCTTGTTAGGAGTTGAGAATTTTAATCTTTCACTATTTTTAGAATTTTACTAAGATCATTTATGGTGCTAATTTGAATAATTATCATTCATTTGATTTCCTAATTTAAATACTTAATTATTTAAATGATTAAGTACTTGAATAAATGATTTCTAATTTTTAACTACTTAATTTAAATATTTAAACAAATAGAAATCCATTGGTTAATTTTATTCCTCAAACCTTGGTATTTTGTCATTATAAGGCTTTATTGTTTTAACTAATGCATATCAATTTATTTGCATTATATTAGATTCTAATTCATGTTATATTGATAAACCTTACTATATTTTCATGATTGACTAAACATACCGAAATCTCATTTATCAGAATTTTTTTATAACTTTCTTACCTCGTTGTCTTGATCACCCACAAGCTGATGAATAAAACGTTGCTACCAGATTTCAAATTCCTCTCCTCCCTGTCTATTTCGTCTTCCAAACCAGAATTCTGGTTCTTCTTCTCCTTCAATTCTGCAACACCGGAACTCCACTTTCTTGCTGAAATCGAAACTGTGCTGCAAATTCGACCAGGAGTCCTTCCCTCTGTTTTTTTTCAACTTCACTGTGAGTTCCAGCAAGATCTTCGCTTCTATTCCCTGTTCTTCTTCCTCACCGCGTAACCGCACTCTGTTCAACTGAAAACCAGCTGCTTCAATCTTCCGGTCTGCGGTGCGTTCAACTAAATTCTTTCATCACTGCCTTACTCTTGTTCTTGATTGCAGCAGCCAAATCCAATAAATCCAGAACCTCCAATGCTCACGTTCAACTCCCCTGCCAATCGTGCTCTGTTTCGTTTTCCAACCCAGAATTTCTGCTCTGAATTCTGGTTCCTCAGTTCACTCAACCCGGTTTGCACGTTCTTCTTGTGTAGCCAACCTTCCGGACATTTTCTTTTCTTCTTCAGCTGTCTTCTTCTTCTTCAATCGTACCAGTTCAATTCATTGACCAGTATCCAGTCCGTCTGCAACTCATCTCCTCCGATCGTCTTCCCCTTTTTATAGACAACGGAGACTGTTATCGAACCTCTCCGGTTCACCGCCAACACACTCACTTGAGTGTTCCCGATCTATCCCTTTACCGACTGAATTCGAAGAAACCCAAATTTTCTGGTGTAGAATTTCGTTCTCTCCCGCTCGATTCTGCCAAAATTCGAACTTCGATTTACTATGCCCAATTTTATTTCACAATCGAAATTTTCTTTCTATTTACTTATCTTATTTTTTTATCCAATTCATAAATTCAACATTTTTATGATTAATACGTATCTGATTTAAATCTCTTTAAGTTATAAAATTATCAAAATTTATTTTATTTATTTGTCCTTGGCATAGGTTATATAATTCTCAAATTTTATTTTATTTTATTTTTATTTTTTTGATAATTCAACTAATATCGATTGTAAATTTCTTATTATATATATATATATATTTTATCTACTTGCAACGTGGCATGATCACAAAGTTACGGGGTGTTCTAATTTATCCCCCTTAAATAAAATTTCATCCTCAAAATTTGAATCAAGTTAATGCGTATCGTCAAGCAGTCCGTTTTTGCAATGATCTATTATGCTTTTGCTGCGCTACTCTGATCTTACATCGAGAATGCTTCCCTGTTCTACTAGATCATGTTTCGTAGATTTATGTCTATAATTAGGATAATAATTCACTCGCATTAGATTTTATTGTCTTGCAATACTATCGAATGTCAGTTTAGTGCTTTCTTGAAAACATTATCTGAAAATCCATTACAGTTTTCTCAAATCTTTTACACCGCTGCACAAAACTATACAGGTTATCACCTTCTAGCTTTAGACCTCTTGTCTTCAATTTCTACTAATAATGGACGTCCTATTTCCAGTAGGAAGTTGTGAATGTAACCTTCTTTCTATGTAACTCATGCGAAGAAACTATGAACTCACAACCTCTGGTGTGGCGTACTACAAAACTATGATATTCTAATCCAGGTATTCCATGTGATATCCATGACATATCCATAAAAGAATTGTGATATCTTACCCAAAATCTAGTGTATGCTCTCTTTGGAATAAACTTGAGCTATTCCGACCTTTTCATTTCCATTCATTATGCAGTCTGGCAATTCTCGTGGTGAATCACTGTAACTTTTTGAAATAAGATTCTAGCACTAATGGCTCAATTAAGTCCTTATCTAATTATCCTATTCTCTCGTTTTAGCATTAGGCGATTGTATTTTTACCGATGCCCTCTACCAAGAGATCAATGGTCATTTTCTAGAATTTACTACTACAATAGTGGAGAGTAGATCATACTGACCAGAAATACCCTGAGAAACCTCCATTCCAAGAATGATGGTTGGAGCCTTGGAGATCCGGGCATTCGAAGGAGATTGTTCGACTCACAACAAGGAATTTAAGCCACCAAGTTCAGCATTGAACTTCAGGAGAACATTTGTTAAGTATTGATCATTTACCCTTGTTAGAATCATGCCTTGAGTCACAATATTAACATTAGCGCGACTTTCCTTCATCCACAAACCATATATAGCAGATGTCTTCCTCCCTGGTATCAAACAAGGCTAAAATGGGATACTCCAAGAAGTTTGGTTTGTATTTGTTCAAACATCTGCTCAACAAGAACAGAGGAAGAAGTTCTCCTAACCTAAGGTTTTACTTCGAATATATAAAATGGTTAATATTTGATAAGATCTCGACCAAAACTACGTATGTCACAACGAATGGAAAATGTACGATGGCTAATGTTCTATCTCGTTGGTTGCATTTACTTAATCACCCTGTGGTGTCACTGTTAGCTATAGGATTTTTACCTTTTGCCCCCAATACTGAAAGTGATATCTAATCAACTCTCTCGGAGATCTCAGCTATTTTTTTCTACTATCCCTTCTCCGTCATGGCTTGTTTCTACTCTCGCCCAAGCACACTTAACCGCGGAGTTCTGATGGAATCCGGTGCATTAGTGTTGGTATGATCGCACCCTTTATTTCCTTGTTCTAATTTATTGATAGACAACTAACACAATCTAAGTTCCTTGGTCTACATCTTTTTCCTCACCGCTCATTTGTCTTAGCCTTTTCTACCGAGATTGTTGTTCTGTTACCGATGTTGCTTCTCTTCAGGCCTCCATCAATCTGTTCTGATGGTGCCCTCTTGTGCTTGACCTTTCTACTTGTAGCACTGTATGTGTAGGTCTATTCATCTGGTGATTTGAGGTTGTAACCGCATTTGAGACTCTAGTTGCTCTAGTGACTGTACTTATGTTTAAGTAGGCACCAACACCTGTGGTAATGCCAATGACTGTAGAGTCTACACCACTTGTTCCACAAGTCCTAGAATAATCTCAAATCTCACTTTCTGAGAAATCTCTGTTATCAACTCCAGGATTACTAAAATCTCTCAGGTCCTTGCCACCCTTGACGTGCTCTCACCACCTAGTACAGGCTCATCTCTCACCTCTTGACATGAACAACAAGTCAAGAATTCAACCCAGTGTTCCATGATCCATTCATTCTAAGTTGAAAGGCAACGTTTATTCCATGGGTATACATATATGTTTTATGTTTTCTTCTGGTACCGTACTTATCCTATTGACCGCTACTTCCTATATGCCCATACCCTTTCGTGTTTCTCGTGCTAGGGTGACTCTAAGTGCATAGTCTCTAAGTTCTCGATTTGTCTCAGTTGTCTAGGGGTTTATGCTTCTAAGTTGGCAGTATTTCGTCTGTTTGTGGGTACAGGAATTTGGGTCATAACACTTAAATAATCAAACTACATATAAACAAATAATCATCCAACAACCAAGCAAACAATACACACTAGCATAATGCAATCCTGAAGCTTTTATCTGTGCTTCTAGGTCTGTGTGCCCCATCCCACACTCGCCCTTCCATACAGACTTCCACCCAGAATTACATTACACCCAAACAATGGCGCAAGTGTCTCAATATCCATGACTGCAACTATCTCACCATTTTTAACTGGGCCCTTGGCTAAAAATAGCGTGACCGTGCACCCACAGACGTTTCTAAGGCTGACGCAAGACCCACCATACTATACTGTCTCATCCCAGTATAATACAGTGCGTATGAGTCCAACCAAAGAAATCGATCACTCACCAAACATGGTCTGTCATTCTCCGAATCCAAGATTCCTCCGTAACCCAAATCCCTATACACCCCATCCTACATAAAAACCAGAGATACAGGCTCCTCCCAAACTCGGGTCCTGACCAAACAAGTGTGTGTTCCAACACGTTATCAGTCTCTAACCTATGTCCTAAAGTCTTTTAATTTATTTATGATCCACTGTGCCTTTGAGACAACACTCGGTCTCTATCTAGACTTATGGTCACATTACTTCACTTGGCCCAATATCCTTCGATAGGATTGCCAAGTTTGACTCCATAACTTTTACATGACACCATCGCCTCGAATCACACCTGTGACTACAACTCAAGCGCGTTGGCATCATCCTAGTTTTTTCCTAGACTTCTAGCAACCTACAATTAATTTCTATCCAGTTTAAACAGTTATTTGTTTCTTGTGATACCATCAAGTCAAGTACTGTCATCATAGGTCCTTTTTGGATGATAATGAAACCTTCTAGGGACCTCTAATCAACATAAAGGTAATCCCTCGGGTACGTACTTTCACAGAAGAAGATCTAACCAGATCAACCCTTCAGGGACCTTTACCCTGAAAGCAGGTCAACTATCAGAAATCATTATCTCTTCTTGGGTCGCATCAATAACAGTACTCAATCTTGTTGGCATCACTTATTTTCCTCTAGACTTCTACCCATGCTACCCTTTTTCAAAATCATACTGAAGAAATTTCATTTTTTCGATGAAATTAAATCCGATGAAATTCATTTTCAGTGAAAATCATATCCAATGAACTCAAAACTACCCCAGTGTATCATAATACTGAGCTCTGATAGCATAAGTGTAACACCCCAATTTTTAACCAGACCTCCGTTCACGTGTCACCTCACGTGTGGATCGTCGCCCGTCAAAAATTGAGATGCTGCTAAAAGTTTTTCTTTTGTCAAAATCTTTTTCTTTAAAATCAAGTTCATAACCCTTTGTTCTCAAGTTAATATCTATAAAGATATTCTGTGCGAGATAAAAAATCACAATAATTTTATCGAATAAATCGTAAGCAATGCAGCGGAATACTTTTAAAACTATTCATTTAAACCAAAATCGTTGCACAAGGAAAGTCATTGAAAGATAAAACAATCGAAGTTAAACCAATGTGAATACATTAATACAATCCAGTAAAATACATAAAATATGACTTCCAAATCACCCATCTCGGACGGCCATCTCGGACGGCCTCCCCATGAGGTGTCCAATTAGGATGCGAATCCTCTGACGTAAGTCAACATACTCTACGAACAGGTGTACTTGAAAAATAAAGTGGGAGTGAGCTCGAAAGCTCAGTGGATCGATCCTACACATCACATGCATTATACAGACCCAATCCAAAACATTACAAACACTTTCAAATATTAGGCGTTCAAACATTCATTTGTCTTGGTTGTAGTCTAGGACCGGAAGAGGGTTGAGATGTCTTTCGGTACTTCCCGTGATCCAATCTAATCTCAGAGGGTTCCAATACTCGTCTAAAATCAATCAACACTGACATCACAGCCTAAGAGAGTGTACTTATCATGAATCGTACCGTCTCCCAAAGACTTTGAGCTGTCGCATACAGCTCCGAGTGGGAATACCTACGATCTGCCTTGTGGCTCGATAATCTCAAGCGGTGACATATAGGAGATGTCACTTCGATCCGCTTCAGGCTCGTCAATCGTACCGGTACGTGGATTCTTAATAAACCATCGTCTTATTTTAATTTTACAAACAATCTCAATCATACCAACTATCATACATATCATGGAAAATAAATCAAATAATGCAAGTTATTCACATGAGTAAGTAATAAAATCTAAATGCATGAGTTCTTATTAACGCATGCTATAGATAACAAGGCACAATTTAAATAAAACATCACACCATCATCCAAGCACGTCAAACAAGTTCAATCAATTTTATAACAAAATTCTAATAATCCTAGAACTATTCAACTAAATGTTTCGTCTTAAATCCGTATAATACAAATGAGCAAGGAAGTCACGCCCGCCTGATTTCACGGATCTTTAGGGCTCCCTTGCTTTCTGTCAAGATCTTCGATACTCTAAATCGAAAAATCTATAATTCAACAATTTATGAGATTCTCTTAGTTCTTAATCCACATTTAATTTTATTCACGATACTCTTAAGTTTAAATAATTTTGTAATTAATTATGAAGTCTAATTATTAATTTCAACTATTTAAGGTTATTCTAGAATCCTAGAATTTCATATATTTCAAGAACAATTTCTAAATGTTCCAAATTTCTTAATTTGAAATTTAAAACTTGAATAATTAATATTTCAAACTTTTACGATTTATTCATTTCTTATTTATTTAGATTCGAGCAATTAATTTAAAAGCGCTACAACTTAAATTTGGGTTCTAAAAATAAATAACTTATGTTTACTAAATTTCGTTTCACCTACAATAAGGTTTTTATATCTAAGATTTGAACCAAGTCCAATTTATTAATTTATCACTTAAAAATTTTTAAGTTACTCTTTTAAAGTAAATGATTCATCTTCAAATATTAAAATTTATTAAAATAAATGTCCATCGATCTTTTGTTTCTATAATTTAAATAACTCATTCATTTTTTTTAATAAATTTATTATGAACAAAATAAGACTTCTATTGATCAAATCTTTTGTAACACCCCAAAATTTTATGAGCGCGCTACATCGCAAGTAAGCATAAAGAAGAAAAAAAATAGTATTTTGCTAGAAAATGAGAATTTAAAATAAAAAATTATATATTTATATATACAATAATAATGATTGAAGTAGAATCTTGTTTTATTTAAAAAATAGAGATAGGCTGTGCTTTAGAAAAATAAGTCATTTATAGCTTACTCGCGCGAACACGACGACGAGGGTCATTCAAAAATGAAAATGCGATGGCACAAATGGCGAGAAAAAAATATAATAATAATAATAATAAAAGTTAGTGTTTATTAAATATATGATTAGAATTATAGTTTGAAAAATAAATGAAGATATTCCGATGCTTGCGAATGCGTCAACAAGAAAACTATAAAATAAATTAATTAAGATAAAAAAATTATGTTTTATAACGATAGAAATAAATGGATGATTATTGGCAAAGGAAAAAAAAAATTTAATAATAATAATGATAAGAATCTGAAATTAGAGTTAGAAAACATTTTTTCAAAAAATATAAATTTCAGATTTTGTTTGAGCAACCTGTTGGAAAAAAAAAAAAGAGAGAAGAATGGGCGGTGTTGGTTGGCTTACGAAGGAAGAGAAGTGGAATGGAAATAAGAAGGCAGAGGAAGCTGCCGAGGTCGGTAATAGCTGCAGTCAGACGAACTCAAGAAGAAGAGGTGCAGCTGAATGTGAAAGAGAAGCTGGAAGTGGTATATGGTGTTAGACCAGCAGCAAGAAGGCCGGAGTTGCTGCTGTTTTCGGTGTGATGATCAGATAATCAAAACAGAGAAGATGAACAAGAGGTGTGGCTGATCGTGATGTGTAGTTGGAATTCTTGTTATTGCTGTTCATAGATCAAAACAAAGGAACGAAAAAGGGATGATGCTCTGCTGTGGGGTGGACGAAAAATAGAGTGGAATGAAGCAGCTGATGATGCGTTGGGGCTCATTGGTGCATTAAACAGAGAACGGAAGTGGAAGCAGAGCATGGCTGCTCTATTGACACTGCCGCTGCTACTCTGGTTTGTTGATTTCATGAACAGAGGAAGGGGAATTGGTGAAGATGAGGAACCGAAAAGAAAGGAAAACAGAGCAAGTGATGCTCTGTTGCTGCCATGGTTGTTGTTGCTGTGGCTATCGGTGCTGCTGCCTTGAGCAAACTGAACGAAGA
>JAJIYU010007872.1:0-18629 GCA_030144865.1 Tinospora cordifolia | reverse complement strand
TATTTGACCTTGAAAACCCACTTGTTCCCTATTAGATTATGTGACGGATCAGGTGGAACCAATGTCCAAGTGCCATTATGTTTTAAAGCAGCAATTTCCTCATACATAGCATTTTTCCATTTGGAACATAAAAGAGCTTGTTGGACAGAATGAGGTTTTGTTGTAGAGCTGATAACATTGAACACTTTTGGTTTAAAAATCCCATTCTTGGAACGAGTTATCATAGGATGAAAAGGCAATACTGGTTCAAGAACATCAGGAGAAGAATAAGATGGAGCAGTAACAGGTTACAAGGATTGAGGTAAAGGATGAACAGAAAACATTGGAATATTAGTAACAGGGGAAATATTAGGGTTATTTGCAACAACAGTGGAAGAAGGAGTGCAATTCTGAGAATGAGCATTTTGGATAGGAAGACTAACATTACAAAAATGAATCACAGAGGATGATGGTGATGATGATCTATTGAAAAAATCAGTAGATGGAAAGTGTGACTCATTAAAAACAACACTACTGGAAATATATGTTTTTCCAGATTTACTTAAGCAAATATAGCCTTTGTGTTTGCTGTTGTATCCAAGAAATATACATTCAGTGGAATGAAATTGAAACTTAGATTTTTGATAAGGTCGGATACATGGAAAACACGAAAAACCAAAAACACGAAGATGTTTATAGTTGGGTGGTTTACCATAGAGTGTTTGAAAAGGAGACAGATCATTAAGAATAGGTGTTGGAAGCATATTGATGAGATAAACAGAGGTATTGATTGCCTCCCACCAGAATTTCATAGGTAATGAAGCTTGAGCAAGAAGAGTGAGTGCCATTTCAGTAATGTGTCTTTGTTTACGTTCTACTCTTCCATTCTGTTGATGTTCATATGGACGAGAATGTTGGAATTCAATCCCATTTGACTCCAAGAATGAAGTGTAAACTCTGAATTCTCCACCAAAATTTGATCGCAGAGTCTTAATTTTTCTTGAAAAATTGTTCTCCACCAATGATTTAAGCATCAGAAATGCATTAAAAGCATCAGATTTAGCTTTCAGAGGATAAATCCATGTGAATCTAGTACAATCATCAAGAAAAATTATATAGTATTTAAAACAAGCATGGGATGGTAATGGTGTAGTTCCCCAAAGATCTGTATGTATCAAATCAAGTGGAAAATCAGCATGATTATTAGAACGAGGATATGATCGAGAATGAGATTTCCCTAGCTGACACGAATTGCAGAAATCCACACTGTTATTTCTTGAAAGCTTGTGTTTACACAGAGATAAAACTTTTGACAAGATTATGGATGATGGATGACCCAATCGTCTATGCCACACATTATGTACTGAAGTATCACTTTCTGTTGACACCATATTAGCAGAACCAATGGACTGTTGAGGTTTGAATTTGTATAGACCATCTTCAACAGATCCTTCAAGCAGCACTTGACTGGAACGATTGTCCTTAATGCACCAAGAGTTTGATCGAAATTCAACAAACATATTATTATCTGCAGTAAGTTTTGAAATGCTTAAAAGATTCTTCTTAATAGCAGGAGCACACAGAATATTATTCAACCAAAGGGATAAATCTTGTGTAGTTGCTAGAGAGGAGTGACCTGTATATAATATGGAAAGATTTGCACCATTTCCAACAGTGAGTGTAGATTTACCTTCAAATTCTGAGGCTGAACTGAGATTGTTAGAATCAGCTATAACATGATGTGATGCTCCACTGTCCAGCAGCCAAGATTGATCTGTCACAGTACTTGGTGCAGCAAGAAACACTTTGCCTGAATTGTTCTGTCCAGAAGAAGAAGGATTAGAACCCATATAAGCAAGATCAGTTCGATAATAACATACAGTAGTTGTATGTCCAGTTTTTCCACAGATCTGACATATAGGCTTCGAAGAATTTGCTCCTGATCTTCCACATCCTCTTCCTCCTCGTCCATTATTTCTTTGCCTTTGATTTGAATTTCGTCCTCCTTGACTGAATCCTGAATATGTTTGTTGTCCTGAAATCACATTCTTAGCAGAAATCTGATTTCCTCCATTATTGTTTCTAGTAGAAACAACATTAGCAGTAGCTGAAGAATTTATAGAGATAGTAGACAACTTATTTAATTGTTCTAATTGTGACTCAAAGCTAAGCAAAGAGGAATGTAATTCTTGCCAAGACAGTGATTCTTTGTCTAAAAGCAAGGTAGTTATTGGAAGGTATTCCGTTCCTAGACCTGCAAGTGTGCAAGAAACCAGATCATCAACAGGAAATGGATGTCCTACAGCAGATAATGAATCAGAAAATTCTTTCATCTTCTTGAGGTATTGAGACATTGTCATGTCTTCTTTCCTTGTGGTTTGAATACCAGTTCTACACAATTGAACTCGTGCTCTATTATGAGCACCACATAATTGTTCAATTGCTGTCCATGCTTCTTTTGATGTCGATGATCCAATAATCTGTGCAGCCACAAATTCTGTAAGTAAATTCAGCAGCCAACCGAGTAATAGCTGATCCGTGCTCATCCATTCCTCGAACGATGGATTGTGCTGAACTTCAATTTCATCACCATTCACAACTGTGATGGTTGCCGGTGGGCATACTTTAGTGCCAAACAGATAGCCGTCCAATTTGTGGCCTCTGATCACCGGTAGAATCATCGACTTCCATAGCATGAAGTTGTCTTTTTCCAGTTTGACGGACATAGACTGTGTCAATCTTCCTCCAAAAGTTTGAGACATGAATGATCTGCTACTTCCTTGAGACATTGCTTGATTTGTAGTTTCTGATGATGAGCCTGCCATGGCGTTAGCCTTCAAGGCTCTGATACCAAGTGAGAAACCATTGCAGCTGATATGGAAAATGAAAAACAGATAAAGAACTTTTGACTAAAAAAATAGAGCATCCTTTCTTCTATTTTTATCACTTTGTTATATCAAGATCAGAATACACTCTCTTCACTAACTACACCATTTATAGACTCAGAAACAACCTCTGGAAACTTCTCTTTAACTAACTCTATAGCTGCCTAACTGTCTAACTGATATAACAGTAACTGTCTAACTGATATAACAGATACTGAACAGACCAGCTGATAGCAAATGCAGAGCCTACTAGTAGCAGATGCAGAGCAGAACTACAAACACTAATGTGTAGTTCTCACATAATTTGATGAATTAATTGAAAGTAATTAGGATTTCTTTCAGGGTTTGGCTTTTTGTTTCTAGAACTTTGTCCATGAGGATCCACTCAGTGTCGACAATGTAGTTTTGTGTAAAGAAATTAAACTAGATGGATCAATATTAGTATTAGGGCATCCACAATGGTTGAGCCCGTCCAATATATATTGGACTGTATACATTATCAACTCATTAAATTCTCATGTATTAGATTATCTTTAACAATAATTCAAGTTTATTAGACTGTATAGTATAAGACATGCAATCATACAACCTATTAAATACACCAATTACAATATTTTATTTATAAAATACTTTTTTTAAAAAAATACTTATTATTTACATTTAAATTTAAAATATAAATAATTATTTAAATTTACATAAAAATTATATTTTTATAATTATTTATTTCCATATTAATTTTAAAACTATTTATTTAAAATAAGTTTATTTATTTAAAAAACATATATTATTTAAATAAAACATATTTACAAAATTAATTAAAATATCATTTTTTATTTTTTTTAAATATTATTACATATATATATACAATGCTTGCTATATAGATAAAAAAAAAATCTGACATCGAGTGCTCGGTGCTATTGTATCTCTGTCAGACACCTAACAATGGGTGTTTGATGCGGATGGCGCTCAATGAGTGTCACATGGGCGATTATTGAGCGTCATTGTGGGTGGCCTTACAATTTTCAATGGCTACATAGAAGAAAAGTGTTTTCTTTTGAAGAATTAACTAATGCAATTAAAATCATATCTTAAGAATGATTCGAAATTGCAAGTTGAGTGCCATCTATGGAGTGTTGTGGCATTTGGATGGGAGCTTTAGTGCTATTCAATTATTGAGAAAGTCAACAAAAGAATTGATGAGATAACTTCAAAAGCATTTGACTCATTTCGTTTTTATGCTAAATACACAATCTAATTTTAGATAAGTTCACACTTAACATTTCTGGCTTGATAAATTTTGTTTACCTCAACATGGAATGTTAAGTTCCTATTCATAATCTAATTTTAGAGTCTTTATGAATTACGTGAAATCATTGTCCAATCATGTTCTAGAGAGCAGCAACCATAAACATGACCCTTCTCCTTTTGGATTTAAGAACATAAGGTTAGATCATAAAGATTTTGTGAATGTATTGGGTGGCCTTTTAAGGGAGGCTGTTGCATATAGCAAGGAGGTGCACAAAATTCTCTTTTGACTAGGAAATGTAAAGCAAAAGGTGAAATTTTGGGATAAGACTATTTTGATGAAGATATGATTAAGAAATAAGAGTTTGAAGATTTAACACCCCAAAACTTGAATCCTGTCGCATACATATTTGACTAGGCGTCTTTGTCTCTCACTTTGAGTAGGAATCAATTTGTAACACCCCAACCTACAAGAAACTCAATTGGACTTAGCCACTTTATTCTTAGCAAACTTGTCCACAGGGCAGGCCGGGTCCTATGTTACATTTACAAGTATACAACTTAAATCTCGATTCCTTTATTCTAACTCTTATTGAACCTTTCATGAGTGCCTCACCTAATTTGATCAATTTTAAATTCAATAAGGAATTATAAGTAGAAAAAAGAATATTTCTAACTCTTTATTTATTAAAGAAAATAAAGAAGTACATTATTAAATTCATAATCAAAAGTACATAACTCAAAATTTTAAAATAAAAATTTAGCGGAAGTCTTATTCAAAATTGGGCAACATGTCCTTACATTAAAAAGGAAACTTTCCAAAAATTAGAACTTTCTAAATATATCTACTATCAGATTTTCATAGTCTTCATGATTCAATTTCCTAAAAACTAAAGAGGAGATGTGAGCACACAACCTAGTGGATCACTTATCAAACAACTAGCTTATTATTTCAAATTTCTAACACATCTAAATTCACACACTATCAAACATTAAGTGATTCATACATTAAATACCCCTCTTTATGACTGAAAGAGGTTCTACTCCCTTGATGTTCTTAATTTAAATACCCCTATTTAGGGTGGAAAGACATTTCTTTTTTACTTTCCATTGGATGCCACATACTAAGTATCCCTTAGTTACACTTTGCAATTGCATACTCTAAGCATATGTTAAGAACACCCATAGCACCCATATGGGTCACTATAATAGTATGTGGTTCTTATCTTTATTTTCTCATGTTTAAAATCACATAATCATGATACTAATCAGAATATTAAATCTCAGAATTTTAAACAACCAAGAAAGCATGGAAACATCATATGGCATGCTTGAAACTTTAAAATAAATCCTAAACATGGATTCTAAACATGACATGCTCTCATGAGTGATTAAAAAAATAAAAATATGTTAAACTGAAAATAAAACATGATTAAACATGCTAATAATTGATATCAAACATGCTAAAATCTAAATTAAACATGCATTAACATGGTAGGAATTCAAAATAAGAAGATAGTGTTCTAGAAATTTCCTCCACCTTAGTAGAGTAGTTCTTTCCCCAAAAATTCAGCAAAGTTCCCCAATGTCTAGCACTTTCAAACACCAGCAAAAATCACTTCAAACCACTCTCTAAAATAATGAAATCAAAACTTCTCATACAAGAGAGAAAAGAGAAGTGAGAAAAGGTGCCAAAAAGAGGGCAAGAACAAACAAAGAGGGAAGTGTCAATTCTTTGCTTTAGAATGAGAAGAATATGAGCAAGAGGGGGTTTATATAGATGTTCATGAGCACAAGGGGGGCACGTATTGGGTAGCTCACAAAGTTGTGCAAGTTTCTGAATACTCATGGGATGGTTTGCATATAATAAGGCAAGTATGCTCATGGTTTGGAAATTGAGACCACTAAAGCTTTCTATTAATGTGTAAGCATATATGGGCTTTCTTATTTAAGTGTGATCAGAAAATTAGATTTGGAATTGTTCCTATATCAGTTAGGACGTCCTTTTTGAAGAGATTTTGTGAGCATATCTAGTTTAGTAAGTGTACAATTGAGCATATCTTGGAATTTTTCTCTTTTTGGCATCACGAGGGAGCATAAATGAGAGTTTCTAATTTGGTGAGATCTTGTGAGCAAGGAATCTTTCCTTCTCTTTATGAGTGTTTATTTGAATAAAAAACTTTCCTATTTTCTCTTATGCACATGATTTAGATAATTTGATCACTTGCTAATTTTGTTTCCTTTATTCTTTTAAGTGTCACACATAGGCAACTTGCTAATTGAGTTCATTTACTTGTGTGCCACGTGTGTATAGTACATGGAAACTTTCTTATTCCTTCCCTAGATGCCCAGCATGGTTGATTAGTGTGTACATGATCTAAATTTGATGGACATATGATCTTGGTTCCAAACTTTCAATCTAGGCTCTTGAATCAACATAAGATACCATTCTTAATTGAGCTCATGAAAACTTTCTATTTTCTTTCTTTTTAGTTCTCATGCATATAGGAAACTTTTCTATATTTCTTTAAATCATCAAATCATCATAAATAGGAATGGAACCACTCTTCATGGTTTCCAAACAATGCATTACGTCTCATATAATTGGATAGGGTGAGCATGTACATGATTATGGTGTTCCACCCATGTAACTTGCACATGTGTAGGGTGGCCATGACATCATGGGTTCACAAAAATGAAATAAAAATTAATATCTCCTTATTTACAAGAAATTATGGTTTACAACCTATAATTTTGGAATTGCATGAAAAAATTAAGAATTTCAATATATGGTTTGGCCAAATTGATTGTAACACCCCAAGCCCCGTATCTTTAAGCATTGGACATGACCACCGTTCTCTTGATAGTGGACTTAACCAAACGGCGGGTCGGGCCGGTGTTACATTTACAAGTACACAACTTGCATAACTTTCTATTTCAATTATTTCATGCCTTAACTTTATTTGACAGTACATAATTTAAATTTAAGAATTTAATAAGGCAATAATATAAGAAATAACTGAAATTCATAAACTCAATTAATTAAATAAAATTGAGTACATAATTTGATCTTGAAGAAAAATATTATAGCAGAAGATTCAAAACTTGGGCAACATGCCCTTACATAGAAATTAGAAACCTTTTAAATGAAAAGAACCTAACTAATGAAAAGAACCTAACTAATATTCATGGTCTTCATGTAAATCAATTACTTGAAAAATAGAAGGAAAGATGAGCACATAGCCCAGTGGATCTTTCTAAATATTTAAATCATCATTTCAATTCAAACAAACCAAGCATATAAAAAACTTTTGTATATTAGGCGATTCAAACAAATTTTTTGTTTATGGTTGACATTCGGACTGAAGGAGTTTAATCTCTGTGTTCCACATAATTGGGAGAGAGAATCACTCTTGGAAACCAAACCCAATATCTATGAAGTGGGATCACTCTAGGAAACCTAGTTCGTAATCATCCAAGGTAAGCCAGCAAGCCGGATCGGGGGTGGAACACACATGATGACACTATGTAGTCCATCATCGCGCCGGTATGTGGATTAGATCATTATTTAATCTTTTCTTAGTGATAAAACACACAATATCGGATTAAACCATTGATGCAACATGTACATAACATGAATCATCAAATATTTATTCATGGCACAATTCAAGCATATCATGCATCATTATTCTTGATTTCTAAACATGCATAACATGTATATTCATGGCACATCAAATAAATAAAGCATGCATATTTAAAACATATATTCAATCATTCAACTTCAAAACATCATCATATATGCAAGACCTATTCAAATTAAAATAAAGAAGTAAAAGTTAGAAATCACTTCTACCTTAAATACGTCTCTTCTGCACACATCTGAAATTCGACAAAGTTCCGTTACTTCAAAGCTTCCAAACACTCAAGAACTCTTAAGAACACTCAAGAACAGTTCAAGATCACTCAAGAACTGAGGGAATTGCCAAGAACAAGGCTAGAGAGAGTCAAGAGGGACTAGTATGCTCTTGATTTGGGATGAACACAATGAGAGCATTAGGAGTCTTTTATATAGAGTTTAAGATGGCATAGATTGGTAAGTTTTTGGTGCTCTCCTTGTAGGAAAAAATATTCCAAATTTCGTGCCCCCCAAGCATATGAAAATAGAAAGTGCATTGGAATATTTTTTTTGGAATTTAGAAACATTTTTTCGGATTTTTTTGGAATTTTTTTTGGATTTTTATTCGAATTTTTAAGTTATTAATCTCGGTTTAATCGGAGCTTTAATATGGACTGTTGATGATCCTCGATTGCATCAACGGTTCGTGATCATCTAGAAATCATCTCGGCTTTGGACCGTTGGATTTCCTTGGGCCCCTCAGATCTCATCCGTCAGATGAGCCTCCATTGCAGCACGGACGTTCGTGATCAATGAAACTAGCGTGGACTGTTGATTAACCTCGAGTGCAGCACTGAATTGCAATCAAGATTAACAAATTCGCCGTGGATTGTTGATCAACCTCTAGCGCAGCACTAGATCATGATCGATCGAAAATGTTTCAAATTCGAGCCATTAGATCATCCTTGAGTGCAACACCGTTTGTGATTAATAAAATGATTTTGATCTTCATCGTTGGATGGACCTCGAGTAGAGCATCAGATCGCGTTCACCGATCCAGGCCGCACGATTAACCTCGAGCGTAGTGTCGTTCGCGATCAACAAACTGAATCCGAACCGTTAGATCAGGTGGATTGATTCTGGGCGGTTGGATTTTGATGATCCAATGCTCCTGAGCACTGGTTTGGCTTTGATTTCATCCGTTGGATCAGACAGATTGAGTTTGGACCATTGGATGCAGTTTCTAATTACTAAATTTTCTTTTTAAAGTTGCTATTATCCGAAAAATGTCAATTACACACTTTTTAATTGATGTAAACATGATTTTTGCACATGTCCTATTTTATTGACTTGCTAATATTTTTCCCCTTTCTATTTCTTTTATTTTATTTATTTTCTATTTTTTTTAATATTGCCAACAATTAATAATTTATGGTTCTTCATATTATTTTTCATTTCTTCATTTCTATCTATTTATCTCATACTTTTATTTTCAGAGGGTCCGAATAATTATATAATTCACTCTACTTATTGGATAATTAATTCCATAATTGCATAATTATAAATTAATTAATTAATATTTGATAATTCCACTAACCTTATATCACTAGTTAGATCATCTTGATACTAAGGTCTCATTTGCCTCCAATTTTTTTTTCTCAATGAATTTTATTTCATTCATAATTCTTTGTTAACAAAATTATGAGGTATTACATTGATTTTCATTTACTTTCCTTATTTAGAACCCACTGAAAGTACTATGAAATGAAAATTCAAGTCTTGACCAATTGTCCCGATTTTTGGATATGTTGTTTATTTATTTTTAGTTTATGTCATCCAATTTGGCTTCGGGTTATTTCAATTCTCCGAAGTATCCTAAATGTCAATTCCTTCTAATTTCGACCCCTTGAAGGGCGTTTGACAAATGAAAACCCTAATTTTGACCAATTGTTCTAATTTTCAGATATGTTGTCCAATTAGTTAGTTCATGTCACCTTACTTCTTTTTAGGTTGTTTTGGGTCCCTAACAGTCACCGAATGAGACTTTTGGAAACTTGCCAAATTTAGCCCCAAAATTAGCCCGGTTTCATTTTGCACCCAATTTTCTTAAATTGATCTTGAATTTCATTTAATTGAATACAAAGTTTTCAAGGTATTACACAATTCTAACGTGCGGTCACTCCTACTCACCATATTCGGGTACAAGGACGTTACTTATGTTCTTTTCTTTCTTTCTCTGTAACACCCCAACCCTCGACTTGGTGGACTGGATCACTCGGCGGGTTGGGCCGTGTTACTTTTACAAGTGACTCACACTTTACTTTCTATTTTATCTCAAGTCCGTTGGACTTTCAGAGTATTAACTCAATTACATCCACATAATTCAACAAGACATGATAATTAGATATAAAATAATTCTTCAACTTTACTGATGAAAAAAGGAGTATATAATTCAAATATAATACAACGGAATAATCAAAATTGGGCAATATGCCCTTACAATGAAGTACAATTGCTCTAAATAAAACTCTCTAACATATTTCATAAGTGATCAGCATGCACCTTTATGTTTTTCAATCCCCTGAAAAAATTTAAGGAGGAAGGGTGAGCACAAAACCAGTGGATCATTCTAAAAGTAGTAAAATCATTATTTAAAATCAATAAGACATTTACATAAAGTACATTCAAACATTAAGTGATTCAATGAGTTTATTGTTTAATAGTCAAAAACTTAGACTAAAAGGAGTCAACCTTGATGTTTTTATCAAAATACTTCACAAAGAGTGAAAGAACATTCCTTTATGCCAAGTTTCACCGGATTTAGGGCCTAACCCATATTCCGTGTATTTTGGGACCTCACCCATACGAACTAGAAACTAATCCAAACTCATATCTAAAAAACACCCACAGTAATCCTTGTGAATCACTGTGGTTTTTATCATTATCAATCTTTCTTTTCTTGAGTCAACCATGAATAATGAAAACAAAATTTAGCATGTCGGCATGATATTCACATAACCAAAACGTCATATAGCATGCGTCTTTAATCAAACAACCTAAGCACATGAGATCTAAGAATGGCATGATTTGATGATAGTAAAACATGGCATGCATGATAAATTGAAAATAAAACATGCACATGAATAACTCATTGAATTAAAAATAACAAGTTCAGAGTTTCAAAATCACTTCCACTTCAACATTTTAAAATTTTAGTTGCACAAATCAAAATTTCAGCAACACGTCTACCCTCCAAGACGTTTAGAATCTCAAGAATACTCAAGAACTAAAAACTTCACACTAAAGAACTCTCAAGAACTCTTAAGAATTGAAAAGAGAGATGCCAATAGAGAGGCTAGAGAAAGCCAGAGGGATCTTACCAGCGCTTGCTTTGGGATGAAGAAAATGATGCTCATGCTTGAGTTTATATAGAGTTTTAATGGGCATGAATTGACAAGTTTGGGGTGTCTTCATTGTAGAAACCTTTCTAAAACTCTTTCCCTTTCCATTTTATTTGTTTCACATGCATAAGAATTAGCAAGTAAAGGTTTTAGAAGTTGCTAACACATTCTTTGGGGTTGATATCATTTTAGAAACCTTTCTAATTATCTATTTTACTTGTTTCTCAAGCACATCTATTAGTAAGCAATTATTTTAGAAGTTGCCAATACATTCTTTTGAGTTGATTTTATTTTAAAAACCTTATTCTCTATTTTACTTATTTCCGAAGCACATATAATATTAAGCAATTATTTTAGAAGTTGCTAATACATTCTTTTGAGTTGATTTCATTTTAAGTTGCTAATACATTTTTTTGAGTTGATTTCATTTTAGAAACCTTTCTAATTCTCTATCTTACTTGTTTCTCAAGCACATATATTAGTAAGTAATTATTTTAGAAGTTGCTAATACATTCTTTTGAGTTGATTTCATTTTGGTTTCTAATTTGGTCTCTTGTGCACACATGCTCATGGCATGTTTCGAATTTCATTTTTGATCAAATGAGATTTGCTAATTCCATAATTTGAATAAAATTCTCATTTATCATTTTCGGCCTCAACACAATTATACCTCCATTTTCATATAATTGTAGGGAATTAATTTATCTTTATTTATTTATATGACACTTTGAATTTATTTCTCATTTATTTATATAATGTTTTTGAACGGAATGTGCTAATTTTTGTAACCCAAGTTTATTATTTAATTATTCTACTTATTTTATATTTCCAGTTAAATATTAAACTATATTATAATATTTGGCAATTCTTCTGACTTGATATTTTTATTTAAAGACCAAACCTTTCTATATATTTATTTGTACACTAAAATTTTTACAAGCTTCCCTTAATTAATTTTATTTCTCATTTTGGCTATAATTTAAAACATACACAATTTTGTATCCCAAAAATTTCATAAAATTTTCAAGGATCAATATTTATTTATTTCATTTAATTGAATTTCATATAAATCTTTTGGGGTATTACAACCTACTTTCCTTAAAAAGAATTTCGTCCTCAAAATTTATATACACTTACCTGAATATCATTTCCTCAAGTATTTATTGTAAAAAGGTGAGGATACTTAGCCATCATTTCACTTTCCAGCTCCTAGGTGGCTTGTTCAACTCCATGATGTTTCCATATTAACTTTGACCAAGGAAATATCTTTCATTCTTAGGCTCTGTATCTTGCGATCGAAGATCCTAACTGCTGTGGCTTCTCATAAGTGGCATCATCTTGGATGTTTACCTCCTTCTAATGGATTATGTGAGAGGGATCAGGTTCATACTTCCTCAGCATGGACACATGAAACACATTGTGTGCTAAGCTCATTCGGTTCAGCAGGTCTAACTTGTAGGCACATTCTTTGAATCTTCTAAGTATCTCAAATGGAGCGACGAATCAAGGTGATAGCTTTTGTATTCGAACCTTTTAATCCCTTTATGAAGACTTATCCTCAAGAACACTTTGTTGCCTGCTTAAAACTCTAAGGGTCTCCTTCTTTTGTCTACATAACTCTTTTGAAGACTCTGAGTTGTAGTCAAGTTTTTTTGTATCGATTTGACTTGGTTATTCATCTCTTCCACCAAATCTAGCCTAGTAAGTACACGATCTTTGAGTTTAGCCCAACAAGTTGGTGATCTGCAGGGCTTCCCATAAATAACTTCATATAGAGCCATTTTTATACTTGCTTGATAACTGTTGTTATAGGCAAATTTCGCCAAGTGTAAGTACTTACTTCAGTTTCCTTTAAAGTCAAGAACACAAGACCTCAACATGTCTTCTAGTGTCTGAATGATTCTCTCAGACTGGCCATCAGTTTGAAGGTGAAAAGCAGTACTCATGGTGTGGTTGGTGCCCAACTCCTTTTGTAGACTTTGCTAGAACTGTGAAGTAAATCTAGAGTCTCAGTTAGATACTATCATCTTGGGCACACCATAAAGTCTTACTATCTCCTTCACATAGAGTTCTCCCAATTTTCTGACTTGGTCTGTGGATCTAATTGGCAGGAAATAAGCTACTTTAGTGAGACGATCCACAATGACCCATACAATATCCCCTCCCTTCTGATTTTGGGGCAATCTACAAACAAAGTCCATGACAATGTTATCCCACTTCCATTTAGGGATAGGGAGGTTTCTGGAGTTCTACCTTTACTTGTTGATAGGTTAAGCACTTGGAGACATACTTAGCAATATTCTTCATTCCTCTCAACCAGTAGGTCTTTTTGAGGTTTTGATACATCTTGTAGCCTGGATGCATCGTATACTTGGTCTAATGAGCCTCATCCAATATGCTTTGCTTACTATGTCTAGTTTGGGGTACACAAATTCTATTTTCAAACCTTAGGGCATTTTCAACATCAAGCTTGAAGTCAGCATGCTTACCTTGGTCAACTCCTTCTGTTAGGCTTGTGAGCCACTTGTCTTGCCTTTGTTCATCCATGATCTAATGCAGCAGATCCAATTGACAAAAGAAGTTGTAGAAGTAGGCCTGGTTTTCATCAAAGTTTGCACCCAAATTGAACTCCTCAATTAATATGTGCATTTGACCCTTCTCCTCATCTAGCTTATTGAACTTCCTACTCAAGGCATAGGCCACTTCATTGGCCTTCCCCGAATGGTAGTGTAGTTGGAAGTCATAATCGTTAAGAAACTCCATCCATTTTTGTTGCCTAAGGTTTAACTCTTTTTGGGTGTAGATGTACTTCAAATTCTTATGATCTAAAAATAGATCAAACTTCTCACCATAAAGATAGTGTCTCCAGATCTTTTGCGCGAACATGATGGCTGCTAACTCTAAGTCATGAGTTGGGTAGTTCTGCTCATGGATTTTTAGTTATTGCGAGGCATATGCAACAACCTTTCCCTCTTGCATTAAGGCCACACTCAACCCATTCTGTGAAGCATCCGTATACCAAACATAAGTAATACTGTGGGTAGGAGTGACTCAGATGGGGGCCAAAGTCAATCTCCTCTTTAGTTCTTGGAATGTTCATTCGCATTTCTCATTCCATGTGAACTTAACTCCTTTTCTAGTCAACTTGGTCAAGGGTTCTGCTAACTTGGATAAGTCTTGGATGAAACTTCTATAGTATCCAGCTAGGCCTAACAAACTCATGATCTCTGTAATTGTCTTTGGTTGTTTCTAGTCTATGACAACTTCTACCTTCTCTGGATCTACAAAGATGCCACTACGTATCCAAGGAACTTGATGGTCTTCATCCAAAATTCACACTTGCTGAACTTGATATACAATTAGTGTCTTCTAAGGGTTTCCAACACCAGTCTCAAGTGTTCTAAATGTTTAGCTTTTGATTTAGAGTAAATTAGGATGTCATCTACGAATACAATTACAAACTAATCGAGGTATTATCTAAACAATTTGTTAATCAAATCCATGAATGTTGTTCAGGCATTGGTCAAACCAAAGGGCATTACGATGAACTCAAAGTGTCCATATCATGTCTTGAAGGTCGTCTTGTGTATGTTTAATTATCGAATTCTCAATTGGTGATATCCAGTCTTAAGATCAATCTTTGAGAAATGAGTGGTTCCTCTCAATTGATCGAATAAATCATCTATCCTTGGTAGAGGGTATTTGTTCATGTAACACCTTGAACCCCATATTCTTTACTATGAGTGTTTGGACTTAACCACTATTGAAACAGTTGTTGAAATAGTGGACTTAACCACAAGGCGGGCTAGGTCTAGTGTTACTTTACAAGTGACACATACTTGACTTTCTATTCTCAATATCCCATGCATTAATGTAAAAACTAAACAAGGCCACATAGTAATAGATAAAATGAAATTCTAATCTTTATTAATTTATAAAGAGAAAAGTACGTAACTTTTAACTAAAAACAATTATAGCAAAATTCATAACAAAACTGGGCAAACATGCCCTATATAGAAATTTCCAAATAAAATCAAAAGGGAAGCCCCAAGTCCTTGCATACTTGATTTCCTGAAAAATGTTAAAAAAAAGGTGAGCACTGAGCTCAGTGGATCTTAAACAACCAATCACTTGCATATTCGATTTCTTATTCAAATCACTAACACATCCATAATTCAAACACTTTCAAAAATTAGGCGTTCCAAGCATCAAAATTATGTAAAGTTGTAACTTAGACCAAAAGAGTTTTTCAGCTCTTAATGTTTTCAATTAAGTGACTCCTTAGAATGAAATATGACATTTCTTAGTTAATTTCATTGGACTTTGGACTTAGGGACTCTAACCCACTAACCAATCACTTAGGTATTGCAAATCTTATGAACTAATCATAAGAAGAGAACACCTATAGTAACCATGTGTCTACTATGATGGTACGTCATTTGTATCACCATCTTTTCATCTTAAATCCCATATTCATGAAATATAAATCAAATTTCAGAACATAAGAACAAACTAAAAATAAATTTTAGAATTTAATAAACTATAAAACAATTCACCCACCATTCAATATCATGCACCAAAGTTTGGAATAATTCCTAAACATGATACAAACATGGAATGAGCATCATAAATGCATGATCTTGAATATTCATCAAAACTGAAACATAAATAAATACTAAAAAATGAAAGTGAAAACATACATCACGATTTTGAAAAAATTACATCACACAAGAATGAACACGCTAATGGCTCAAATATGAAAAGAGTGTTTAAGGAAAACAACTTTCACCTTAGATGAGACGTTTTCCCCAAATTGCAGTAGAGATTCCCTTCGCTTTAGCACTTCCAAATCTCAGCAAAACAATTCTCTACTAATCACTAAATACTGAAACTAAAAGTCTCTCACTCATGCACAAAAGAAAATGAGAAGAAAGAAGAAGAAGAAGAAGTAGAAGTTTGAGAGTACAATAGGGAGAAGTCTCTCTTGTTCTTGGAATGATGAATTTTGTGCAACTTAGGGGGTCTATATAGGTGCTCATGAGCATATGGAACATCCTTGGGCATTTCTTGGGCAGATTTCAATGTTTGGCCAAGTTTCCAAACGTCTAGAGTGTGAAAGAGGTAAGTGAGCTTATGGATCACCAATCTTGCCTATTTTCTTATGGCACCAAGAAATATTCTCTAGCATTTTTCTAATTCAAATTCAGAGAATATATTCATTCTAGAATCCTTCTAAATCTATTTTTGACGTCCCATAGTAAGAGAGAATATTTTCTTAGAACCTTTTCCTTTAGTTCTCTTGCTTGCTCATCACACAAGGCAAATAAGGCATGTTTTCTCTTCTTCTCTTTTGGGCGTCCAGCCAAGTGAGCATAGGATCATAACATGAGAGACACCATAACATAGTCTTAGATATTGATCTATGTTCTAGGAAACTTTCTGATTTGAGCTGGACCCATAGGTGGCACACCAAGTGGGCATATCTCTTAGATTTGACACCAAGGTGATTTAAAAGGGAGTTTTCTATTTTGGTTTCCTTGCTAAATACATGGGATGGCTAGGGTTTTTATTTTAGAGCATCGGTTCAGATTTCAAAACCTTTCTAATTAGGTTAATTCACATGTGTGAACACACACATGTGCATGGGTGGGCCGATTTTGCTTAGGTGAGGTATGGAGCACATGATCACTTAGCTTGGTGTGTGGAATCGATCTTCATGGATTTCCAAATCCTAGGTGGGACATCTCATATTGGTGGTGTATTGAATCACTTGTGTGGTGTTTCATGGAATCACATAAGGAAAGATATCCCATGGTGGTTGAAGAGGGTGGGGTGCACCCGATCATAGTGTTCCACCCATGTGACTTGCACATGTTTTGGGTGGCCATGCCTTCATGGGTTCACATGAATTTAATAAAATTTAATATCTCCCAAATCACTTGGAATTTAGGTGTATAACCCATAGTTTTGGAACCACATGATCAAGACACAAATTTTAAGGTATAGTTTGGCACAAGGTAATTTTCTTTAGAAACCTTCCTTATTTAGAGCCCACTGAAAGTACTCAACTGAATCTTGGCCAATTGTCCTGATTTTTAGATATATCATGTGTTTTTTCAGTTTATGCCATCCCATGAAATCTTGGGTCATTCCGAATCCTCGAAGTACCCTAAATGCCATTTCTTTCCTAATTTAAACCCTTAAAGGGTGTTTGGCAAATGAGAGCTCTAGTCTTGGCTAGTTCAAGTCACTTTGCTTCATTTCAGGTGATTTTGGACTCCTAAAGGTCACTAAATGAGAGTTAGTTTAGCACTGAAATGAGCTCGATTTCATTTTGCACCCAAATTTTATAAAATAGACCTTGAATTTTGTTTCATTTGGTACGGAGTTTTCATGGTATTGCAGTTCTTCACTATTGCCTGGTTCAGTCTTTGATAGTCAACACATAGTCTCATGGACCCATCTTTCTTCTTTACGAACAACATCAGAGCTCCCCATGGCAAATCACTTGGCCTGATGGACCCTTTCTCTTAGAGCTCATCTAGCTAAGTCTTTAACTCGATTAGCTCTATGAATGCCATCTTGTAGGGAGGTATGACTATGGGGTTGGTTTTAGGGTGAAGTTCAATCTTGAACTCTACTTCTCTAGTCGGTGTTAGCTCAGGTAAGTAATTTGGGAATGTATCTTCATATTCCCTAACCATTTCTAAGTCTTGGATTCCTCCATGTTCTATAAGGTCCTCTTCAGAGAGTTTCTTGAACTCATCTTTTTTCCTCAAGCAGTTCAACATAACTATCATCGAGTTTCTAGGTAATCTATGCATATCACTATTGATTCTATAGGTTTTTCCCAAAGGTAGTGTTATTGTTACTCGCCTCTTAAGACATTGTGCCTGATACTAGTTTAACTAGTCAATCCCAAAATTACATCATAGCCATAAAATGGAAGTATGCAGAGATTGGCTAAAATCAACTCATCTCCAAATCTAAGGTCAGAGCTAAACATTCTTTTTTAGGTAACGATTGTTCTTAAAGCATTAAGAGGCTTATGCATTTCTGAAAACCAAATTTCAACTATCATATGATCCAACTTTCCATCAAAGGTACTTAGACCTAGCTTCTGGAACTCAATTAGTAAGTTCTTCTATTCTTTTATTCTTAGAGACAATTCGATTTGGTAATACTAGACCATTTAGTAACAGGCCTTGATGAGCCTAAGGCTAGGGCTGGGGTTGTGGCTATACTAGAAGCAGATTCTATGCTAGTGGTAGAGCTCTTATGACTTGCTCTACCACCTATCAGGCGGTCTTTGCCAACATTTTTGGTGATACAATCGCTCCAATGTGAGTTGCTGCTATCACAGGTGCCCTCTAATCTAGGGGTGACAATTCGTGTCATCGTGTCATAAATGGGTCGTGTCGTAAACGGGTCGTGTCGTAAACAAGTCGTGTCATATATATTATAAACGGGTCGTGTCGTAAATGGGTCGTGTCGCAATCGTGT
>JAJIYU010007871.1:0-18627 GCA_030144865.1 Tinospora cordifolia | reverse complement strand
ATATATATATGTATATATACACACATTTACAAAAAAAAATGAAAAAAAATAAAGGGAAAAGCACATTTCTATACAAGAAAATAAAAATAATTACATAAATATTATTATTCTCATTTTTATACATATACCAAAAACTTATTATAAAAAATATCAGAAACTATTAATTAATAAGTAGTATAACATTGGTATAACATTTAGTTTATAAATAATAGTATAACATTGGTGGTATATTATTAGTATATCATCAGTATACATTATTGTAAAAATTATCAATTATCAATTATTAATATACTAAAAGTTGGTATACAATCAGTATAACTTTAATATACAAAAATATTTGTATACAACTTGTATATAATTAGTATACAATACTAAAAAAATATTAATTTATGGTATATAGTTGCTATATAATACAATAAAAATAGTATACAGTCATTAAAAATTGGTATAATATTAATATATTGTGCTGTAAAAATTATTGATTAATGACTATTAGTATACCAAAATTTGGTATACAATTGGTATAACATTAATATAATATTTAGTTTATAAATAATGATATGACAATGATATACAATATTGTAAAAATAATTGATTAATAGTTATTAATTTATCAAAAATTGGTATACAATTGATATGATATTAGTATAACACTGATATAATGTTGTTATAACAATTAGTGTACATTGGTATAACTATTCATAGGCATTGTTCATCACCGGTCACCGGATTGTCGCTGCTGCTGCTACTCGCCGCTGCTTGTGTTCATTGCTCGTCCCTGATCATCGCTCACCGCTGCCACCACCCTCATATCTGCGATCAGGTTCCCCATTGTATCCACCACGACTATACCCCCATATCTGTGATTAGGTTCCCCATTGTATCTAGTATTGCCCTTACATCGGCCACCACCATATCCTTCACTGTCGCCCTCATCCTACTCGCCAATCATTGCTCACCATATCCTTCATCGTTGGGTTGCGAGATGCTGAGATCCACCCCCACTTCTACCACCCCCATATCTGTAATCAAGGGAAAATTCATTACAGAAGATTATACTAGTGGTTTTGTCGATCGAAGAAGAAGATTGCACACAGCTCTTGCCTGCTTGTTTCCTGTTTCGCCGAGTTTTTCTTCTTCTTTGTTTCAGATCTGAAACAAATTTACTAGAAAGACAAATACATTCGTTTTCATCTTTGAAAAAGACAGCTTATATTTAATAAAAATGTTGTTTTTGCAAAGGGCATCTGCACGGATGAGGGTTTAAAAAAAAAGAAAAGAAGTGAGGAATACTTTAATGTTATTAAAGGCATCTGCACAGATTCATTTGAGTGCATCACCATGTTCCCATTACATATCTGCGATTAGGGGAAAATCCATTACAGAAGATTATACCAGTGGTTTGCCGATCGAAGAAGAAGATTATACACAGTTGTTGCCTGCTTGTTTCCTATTTTGTCGAGTTCTTCTTCTTCATTTTAGATCCAGATGGAAATGACCTAGATCTGTTATCTGCTTTGTTTCACCGAGTTCTCCTTCTTCTTTGTTTTAGATCTAGATAGCGATGACCCACTGCCGTTTCGCCGAGTTCTTCTTCTTCTTCGTTTCAAATCCAGATTTGCTTTCGTTTCACCGAGTTCTTCTTCATTTCAAATCCAGATTTGCTTCTCAAAAATAGATTCTCAGAAACTGTTTCACCGTGATCAGAAGATCAATGGCGACAAAGGCAAGGAATTTGAGTATTGAATAAACTAAAACATGAATAGGGAGTGTCTACATAGTCTGGTATTTTTGATATTATGTAACAGTAGTATATATGTAATATATTTAGAAAATGGAATATTTTATTGTTACTAAGTTAAAAAAAATGACATTTTCTGTAATTTTATCAAAAACAAAAACAAAAAAAGCTCACTTGGGCAGCCCAGGGGCATGGGCTTGGACTGCCCAAGTGGGCCAAGTTGGGTGCATGGGCCGGCTCATTTTCAGCAAACTAGCAACAAGTTTTGATCCGTGATTATCGGCCACTGACATCGCTGCCGACCGGACTCCGGGACTCCGGGCAGTGGGGTACCTTTCCAGGCCACCCCTAGGATCTCATGGGTGGCCACGTGACAGTGTTTGGACCATGCAATGGCCACCCCAAAGTTGTAACAAAACTCAAATTTTGGAAATTTCTGCAAATTTCAGTTGTAACACCCTAATTTCAAGCTCTCATATCTCCTTCATCCCAACTCAGATTTGCACATTTGTATAGTCTTTAGAAAGCTTTCACTGCCCTCTTCAAGAATGTGTAAGCCGTTGGTTAAATCTTCTAGCCATTAGAGACGAAAACAATCACAAAGGCGTGCTAGTCGACATAGTTGCAAGCTAAAATTGGTGGAAAAGTGTGTAGATCCGATTTTTGAGGGGCTAGTTCCTAACCCTTCTGAGGTTGAATTTTGAGGTAAGACCAATCATTTTGATCCTCTCAATGTCTGCTTTAACATCCAAGTGATGGAAATTAAAAATGGGAATCTTAAACATATTTTACAAATCTTAACTGTTATAGCAGTTTCAGTAGAAAATAGTTCTTAGAAGCATATCTAAGGAAACATTTGAAGTAGCTAGAGACATCTATTTAAGCCACGACTTGAGGCGTTTTAAACCTCACACTTGAGGCTCTAGAAAGGTATAAATCTCGTGCCATAAGCTCTTGTATTCGTGAAGTTATATACATGCAAAGGTGGTTGAATGAGAGTTTAGACACATTTGCTTGCTATTTTGAATGGATTTTAATAAGTGAATATTCTATAAACTTAATGCTCACAATAAATGCAAGAAATGGCCTTTAGATTGGAAGTTTAATGGGAGAGATTGAAACTTGAAAAACAATGAAAAACTTGAACCCAGAAATTTCTGTTACTTGGCTGAATATTCGGAAGATCAGTTCAGTGACCAAAACTTGGTATTTTGAGCTGAAATTTGGTGGAGACCTTTTTGGGTATTCCACAAACGAGTGTACCAAATTTCAGCCAAATCCAAGTTGTGTAAGTAGGTCGAATTATGTGACTAGTGACTGCTTGTCACATGCAATCCAAGAAACAAAAGTTCCTGCTATCCCTCTTGAAAACCGTACCAATGAAGTCCAAAAATACCAAAATAAAATTCTGATAAAAATTTTGGGAGTATAGGTCAAATATGAAAAATTTTGCACAAATCTGACATACGGAGTGATCATAGGAAAATCGAAAAACTTACTGCGCAGATAGAACAAAAAGACCAGAAATTAAAGTCTCTGTTATCCTACTTAGAAATCATATCAAATGGAGTCTAAAAATTGAAAAATAAAATTTTGGAGAATTTTCAAGAGATATAGATTAAATTTGGAAATCTTGGCACAAATTCGACCTACGGATTGACGGCAGAAAAATCGGCAAATCTGCTGCACAGATAGAACAAAAAGACCTGAAATTAAAGTCCCTATTATCCCACTTAGAAACCATATCAAATGGAGTCTAAAAATTTAAAACTAAAATTTTGGGGAATATTTAGGGGATATAGATTAAATCTGGAATGTTTTGTGCAAATTTGACATACGGATTGACTGCAAAAAAATTGGCAAATCTGCTGCGTTGGTAGAACAAAGAGTTTGGAATTTGATTTAGTGTGAAAAAAATTGGGAATTTTGATCAATTTGATTTATTTTGACGTAGATTGACCCATTTTCACCAAATTTGACAAAAATTTTTCATGTTGACCAGTTTTGACTGAGTTTGATCGGTTGACCAAATTGGGCGGTTGACCAAATTAACCGAGTCAAATTTAGGTCTATTAGGACTGGTTAGGGACAGTTGAACTAGAATTGAGCAACGTTTCACAAATGAACTGAGATTGAGTTTTAATGACGTAGATTTGAGTGTATACTATAGGACTAGGCCGAGTGTCGACAGGACATCGGTGCGCAGGACCTGAGGTGAATAGTTAATTCATATGTTACTTTAATTGTATTCCTTACATAAAATATGATTGAATATGACATCGGTTGTATGGTTTATTGTGGTTGAGCTACGCATTAATTGATTTTGAAAAATATGTAGTCGTACATCGATAGTGAGACCATAGGCTCGATGGTTCAGCGCAGGGTTAGGGTATATGATGTGATTGGGATTAGACTCGCGGTCCGAGCATTGGGGTCAGGGTATATGATCAGTGCATCTAGCCTTAGACCCGCTCAACTACGACACTTGAAGATCGAGCGTGGGGTTAGGGTATTCGATGAATACGCCTAGCTCATGACCTGCTCGAGCGATGACCATATGGTTGGATTTAATGATTTGAACCCTAGTCCTGATACAATTTTAAGCTACTTGTATTTAAACTAGTTTTTTTTAACTGTTGCATTGTTTATAATTGTTTTTACTAGATGTCATGGTTCTATCACTACTATTCGTGCATACATACACTATTTTTGGAATGTGGGTTATTTGACATACTAATTTTATTCCTCACTGAGCCACGTTAGATATTTGGCTTAGCATTCTACCAACATTTCAGGTTCCTCAGCTAACAAGGGGAAAGGCATGGGGATAACCTAGTTCCCTAGGTCGTTTTACTTTTCTTTTTGGGTCCTATTAAAGGTTGGTCACTTGTTTGTTAGTAACCAATGATCACAATGTTTACTTTTGAGAACAAGACTATATGTAATATTTTGTTTATTTTCACACTTTAATGAATAGATGTTTAAATTACTCTAGTGTGGCCAGATGGTATTGGTTGGAAAGGCTTAATGGTGAATGGGGAACTTGACTCCATGAGTGAGTTTGTGTCACGCCCCCAGCCCTCGAGCTGGACCCACCTGCCGCACCTTCGTCGGGCCTTGCGCAACACACTGGCAGGCGCGACCCTCTACTGAAATGCTGCACGCGAGGGTCGACGTCCGCCGGTGCATCAGGATGTATGACTTCATTCGTTTTCTTTGAAAATCCAGTTCAAATCATCATGTGGAATTTTTTTTTTTCAAATTCCATTGATCAAATAATTAAATAAAATTTTAGCATGCTTCAAATAACATTCAAAATCATATCACCGGAATTTCATAGAAAATAATATAGAAAATCAAAATATCTGCGAAAGCTTTCAAATCTCAAAATATTCATCTAAAATCATTCGAAAGCATCACTATTCATTCATAATATTTCAAACCATGAGATATCATCCTACTGTTCAACATATAATATAAACTAGTAATAGGCTCACAGGCCAAGGTTCCAAACAATGTTTCAAAATATAAAACAGTTCTTTTTACACAAAAATTATAATCAACTAGGCAACCTGCCCATGTTCAAAATACGTAAAAACTGGGAGTAAAATCAGAGTACAACCACTCTCTCTCAAAATACTCTCCACTAGTCTCCAGGGTCTGACCAATCTCACTGAGCGCCATGCCCATGAGTACCTAAAAAATAAAAGTGGGGTGTACTCGAAAGCCAAGTGGATCTCTCCTACACATCACTAGCAGTATACAAACCAGAATACAAAACATGCACACACTTTCATTACATTAGGGTGTTTCAATCACTTTATTGGTCTTTCTTGTTGAATTTCAGATTAATCGAAAGAGTGAACCACCCTCGGTATCCCTCGTTGTGGTCCTGGAGCGAATTTGGGGCAACACGTAATGGTCGTATACCTTTGGGACCACGATACAAGAAGAGATATCATAATGATTCACAATTCGAGTATCACACAACTTGTCGCAGTTCGGCCTGGGCTTGGGATACCCATGATGACGCTCTGGCTATACTGTAACAGGTCATATCTGTGATTTACCAGCAGATTGCCCATCGCCCTGATACGTGGAGTTCTTAAAAAACCATTAATCTTCTTTAGTCTTACAATCAGTTTTTCATTCCATAAAAGAACATCATGACATGCATAAGCAACTGAAATAATCAATGCGACCTAAACTGTGCAATCATACAAATCAGCATTTAACATTTTTATTTCTAGAAAGCATTTAACAAAACAACATACTGTCATGTCAATTCAATCCAATCAATTCCTGGCATGTTGCTAAGTACAGGTAATGTAATCAAACATCATGTTTTATACTCGAAGTTTGCATAATATTAGTGAGCAAGGAAGTCCCGCCTACTTGTATATGTCAGAGAACCCTTGCACCAACTCACTGTGAGTTTTTTACGCTCCAAAATTATTAATCTGCATTTAACTATCAAAATAATAAATTCCAAGTTTTAATCACTTATCTGAAATAATTTAAAATAATCCTAGGCTCGAACACCCTCAAGCTCTCATATCATAAATAGGTTTATTAGGAACAAAATAAGACTTCTAAATATCCAACTCCCAATTATAAAGTCCAAAAATTCCATTTTTAACTATAAAAGATTCTGGACTTTCAAAAATTCATTCTTCACATCCATAACAGGTAAATAATTCTTAATATTATATCTATAGGTTTCGAACACTGAACCCCCATATATATATTTTATCCTAAAATAAAACCTCTCTAAAATCCATTTTTGTCGAACCCCAAATCAGAAATTTCAATTTCTGTCTATCTAGTCTCCAAGTAATTTTTCTTTCAATCACTAAGAATTTTAATTATCCAAAATAATTATCTGTATTTAATTATCCAATATATATATATATATTCAGTTTTATGTATAGCATAGTAATATGAAATTTTATTTTATTATTTTAATATATTAATGTGCATATTAATTAAATTATCTGTATTTACTTATGTATATATTATATAATAAATAACAACTACAACATTAGTTATGACTATATACATGTAGTAATTAGATAATTAGTTATATAAATTTGGGGTATATTAGAATTATGAGTTTGAAGATAATAACTCCATAAATATATGATATTGGAATGTAGGAACGTAAAGAAAGATTATAAATCAATTCAAAGGTTATACAAGCAAATTGGAGCGTATTTAGGATTGGAGGTGAGTATGGTTCCATTCTTCCATTGTGTGCATATCATCATAAATATATAAATTGTTTTTCATGTTTGTGAACTGATTTGTGAATGTTACATTTGTATAGAATATTTCATATGTTGTTTTTTATTTTATGAATTGCATGAATATTGAATATCATTGTTTTTTATGCTTGAAATATTGCATGTTTAGAAAAAAACCTTAAAACAATCCTCATGATCGATAAGCATGAGTTGAGGGGTGGAGGGATCCTAGTTTTGGGCCTTGATATGGATGATTATTTTCCTACCTAAGACTATGGAGTGGTCATAGGATATAGTAGGCATGAGGTTGATTGTGCCAAGTCATTACGCCTTGAAGATAATAACTTTGGTATAAGTGTAGTCGAAATTTGACCTATGTTCCATTGAGTGGTTTCTATGGGTATGACTTTATGTTGAATTATTTACTTCTTTTGGCTTTACAATTTTCTACTTGCATTCTCGCATATGCATCCTCTTATTTATTAATTCATGCATCTTTCAAATTGTTGGTGAGTACATGATGGTAGCGTGCGATATCACTCATTAGGCTTTTTAGCTCACCCTATATTTTTTTCACACATTTCAGGTTCCTCTAGTATCCAAGAGAAGGGCAAGGGAATCATATATTAATTCGGATTGTTCACTAAATTTGAGAGTGAGTACAAGCGATTTGATATAGGTTTACAATTAGCAGTGGTCCTAATTATTTAATTTGAGATGTACTGTAAGTAGGATTTGTATGGGTCAGTTAAATTCGTCATGTTGGCTTTCTATTATCTTGTTTATTTTTGGAAGATTTATGATAGTTATGAGACTTATAACATTTTAATAATATTATGCTTTAAAGGTTTCTTTAGATATGTTGGTTGGTTATGTACTATTGTCATGGGTCCGTTGGATGTCCAAAATTTTTTGCTTCGAATTTCAACTGAACACAGGTTGATGACTGCGATTCGGGTTGGCTGCTCCTCAATCACGACCTTCCCGTGAATGCACTAGAGTTTCATTCTAATTCAGCAATCCGAATTGATATCTCTCGGTCAAGGGGTCTTCCAAGGCTATGTACTCGAGCTTGATTGAGTGATTATCAATTTTACTTGAAGGGTCACCTTAGAGGGTCGAATCACAAGGTAATGGGCATGGTGTTTGGGCAACAAGGTGTTATCCCAAACATTCAGAGTATAAATCACAAGGCACAAATACCACTTTATTTACTTAAGCAACTAGGTTACAAGGCAAATCCGTGTTGTCTACTCCCAGTACAATAAATGGGGCTTATATAAAAAAACACCCCTTATCAGTTACAACTGCACAATGGTGTGCCATCACTTGCCATCTAGTGATTCCATAACTTCCTTGGTGTGCATCTGTGCACCACCTATCCGTGGGAAGTTATGGACGATTCCATAATTTTTCTAGTGTTCATCTATGCAACACTTGTCCGTGGGCACACCTATTTATGGGCAATTGCATAACTTCCCAAGGTGCTCCCATGATCCCTCTGTTTGTAGGAAGTTATGGGCGGTTCCATAACTTCCATGGCATGCCTTCACGTGCCACTTGTCCTTGGGTAGTTCTATAATCGAGCATAGCTGCTTGTAACTTCTCCAAGTGGCTTGCACCTCTGTGTTACGTTCATGAGTGGTTGAATACCGGTTCCAACTACTCCTTTGTGCCTTTCCACATTCTACCATGACTCTTGCACGTATAGAACCTGCAGCAACTAACTACTCATCCGACAACTGTGTGTGCAACCTACTTCGATGTGCACGAGTGCTTGACCCTTGCTAGCCAAAGTAAGTCTTCATCCGGTGATTAGATCCGAGGGTCTAACAAACCTCCCCAACTAGTCTCATTAGTCATCCTTGATGAATGTTGTGTAAGGCACTGGTTTATCAGGTCCTCGAACTACCATAGGGTAATGTCCCTCTCCCAAAACGCTTTTGATTTTGGTAACCCTTTCCATTGAACTAGATAGTAAATCCTCCAATTTTTCTTGCTTTGTCCCATGACCTTCTAGTTAAGTATAACTTTAGCTTTTTTTTTTTTTTTTTGAATTGAACCCTGATTGTAGGCGAGGCTCGTTTCAAGACTTGTCTGTCTGAATTCAGCAAGTCTTCATGGTAACGCTTCAAGAAACACACATGAAAAGTAGGGTGGATCTTGAGGCGCTTTGGTAGCTTCAGCCTGTAAGCTACTTGACCCTCCTTCTTTATCACTTCGAATGGTCCATCATATTTGGGGAACAAGCTCTTGTGAACTGTCTTGCTGTTTATCCGTTTCCAAATTTGGGGTGGCACCTTTAATAATACCTTGTCCCCAACATTGAAACTTAGTTCCCTCCGGTGTTGATTTACATACTTTTTCATTCTTTCGATATCCTTGGAGAGACCATCTTTTGCTTACTTTAGCATCTCTTGTTTGTGTTTTGCAGATCTATATGTTGTTGAGCTCCATCCCAAGCTTTTTGTTCTAGCAATTTCGTGGGGTAAGGGGTTGTTGTGCTATAACAACTTCAAACGGACTCATCCCCGTACTTGAATGTCTGTGCAGGTTGTAGCAGAATTGGGCTATAGGTAGTAGCTTCATCCACTTTGACTAGCTTGCATTCACAAAGTGTCTCAAGTATTTCTCTAACAGAGCATTCACCCTTTCTATCTGACTGTCAATTGGGGGTGAATTGCTGTGGAAAGCTTCAGTTCTGATCCAAGAAGTCCGAACAATGTAGTCCAAAATTGTCTCGTAAACCTAGTGTCCCGATCATTGATAATGTCCTCCGGGATTCCCCAATATTTCACCACGTTATTGAAGAACAATTCAGCAGCAAAATGAGTAGTACACGCATGAGGGGCTGAGATGAATACAACATACTTGAAAAATCTATCCACCACCACAAAGATAGATCGATATCCTTGGAATTTTGGCAATCCAGTGATAAAATCCATGGATATGCTCCTCCATGGCTTCTCTGCAATTGGCAGGATTCAAGTGTTCTGACTGCTTTTATCTTGTCAATCTTGTCTAGTTGACAAACTAGATAAGTATTTACATAGGCTTCCACATCATCTTCCATTTATGGTCAGAAATAAGACTGAGATAACAAGGCGAGGGTTCGTTCCACGCCTGGGTGTCCTGCCCAACATAAATCATGTGTCTCCTTTAACAAGTTTGTCCGTAGGTTCCCTCCTACTAGAACAAACAGGCGGCCACCCTTTGCATAGAGTAGTCCGTCTTCTAGCCAAAACCTTTGAATGATCCCATCTTTGACTTGTTGAACCAACCATTGATAAGTGCTATCACTAGCACTTTGCTCTTTGATTTTCAATAAGAAGTTCGTCTCTATAGTAGTAATGACAGCAAACATTTCAGCCACTACCTTTCAATTTAATGCATCAGGCACAGAATTAAGCCTCCCCAGTTTATGCTCAATCTGCATGTCAAATTTTGCCACAAAGTCGAGCCAGCAAGCTTGTTTAGGGGTCAGCTTTTTTTTAGGTCAAAAAGTAACAACAACATTATTTGTTTTTATTAAGAAGCTCATTCCCAACAAATAGTGTCTCAAGGTATGTATGTAGTGCACTACTGCTAACATCTCCTTTTCACGGACTGGGTACCGCTGCTCTGCTTCATTCAGCTTCTTGCTTTCAAAAGAAACTAGGTGCCGTTCTTGAACTAGAACGCCTCCAATGGCTCAATTTGAGGCATCAATATGGACTTCAAATGACAATTCAAAGTCTGGAAGTCTTAGTATGGGTTCAGAGGAGATGGCCTCCTTCAACTCTTTCATCACCTGGTTGCAAGCTATTGCCCAGTTCCAAGGCTTGTCTTTTTTCAACAAGTCAGTGAGGACAACAGTTGGTTTGGAGTAGCCAACAATAAATCTCCTGTAATAATTAGCTAAACCAAGGAAAGAGCGAAGTTTAGGTACCTTAGAAAGTGTAGGCCATTCTGTTATTGGATGTACCTTCTTTTGATCCATGCTTATTTTTCCTTCATTGATCACGTGTTCGAGGAATGTGACAGTTTCTTGAGCAAACTCACATTTTTCCTTCTTCACATGGAGTTCGAACTCCCTCAATTTGGACAGAACCATCCTGATGTGATTCACATGTTCCTCGAGAATTTGGCTATAGATTACTATATTGTCAAGATATACTACCACAAACTTATCATTGAAGTCACGTAGCACATTGTTCATTAGATGGAAAAAGGTCGCAGGGGCATTGGTGAGGCCAAATGGTATTATCAAGTATTCAAATGACCCGTACCTTATCATGTAACACCTCGCCTCCCATGCTTGGGCCCATGTCATCTAACTGTATCTTTCTGCGATATTTTTGGGTTGCTCAAGAGGTGGGCAAATGTTACATTAACCTTGTTCCATTTTGATTCCCACATCCATGAGATAAAATGAATCTTTTATTATAGAAATTTACAAATAATTCATAGAAATTTACAATGCCATGGAATAAAATGAATCCTTTATTATTAATAGTGTAATAATTCAACCTTCGTTCCAAGGAAATAAATAAATAAATTTGGGTCTACGTGCCCTACAATAAAATAAAATTTCCTACATATTAAATAACTCTCATGCAACCTTGATAATTAAATTCCTGAAATGTTAAAAATAAGGGTTGAGCTATAAAGTCTAGTGAATCATCCTAAATATTTAATTCATTGTTTCGACAAAATAAAACATGCATAACGAGCACTTACAAGGAATTAAATGATCCAACCAATTTATTTTTTCTGTTATCATTAAAGATCAAAAGGATACCCCCTCAGCATTTGAATCCTAGGAAAAGAGCTACGATATGAACTCAGACCCATTAGAGTGAGGTAGGGTTAATTTTGAACCCTCTATGACCTTGCAACTCCTACTTGGAATGCTCACGGTGCAATTTTGACCCTGTACCAGTACGTGGTTGAGATCTTTATTTAATCTTATATTAAATGTAAAAGCATAACATTTAAATAATTGACAGTATGTAAACATTTTAGCTGGGTAACATTTCATTATAAATTATGCATAAAAATAAACCTAAGCATGCATATTCTTTATGACATGTATATAACATTAAAAATCTAAACACTCAAGCAAGTCTTATTTGAATCAAAATAATAAATCCAAAGGTGAAAATCATTTCACCTTGAGATCACTTCATTTTGACCCTTCTTTAGATGTTGCAGATGTTTCCCCCCTTGCTTCACTAGATTTGTGTACCACTCCTTTACTACTACTCCGCCGGTTGTTTAGAATAGCTTAAGAAAGAAAAGAAAACACTAGATGCTACGAGAAAGACAGATAGAGCAAGAAAGAACTCTATTTATTTCTTGTTGGAATGAAAAAGAATGAAGGGGGAGAGGGGTTTATATAGCGTCTTTTAGGGGTAGATTCATAATTTTTGGATATTTTTAAATAGGAAAATTTTTATTTTTATTAGGTATTGGCGGCTCCAAAAGAAAACTATGTATTTTAGGGTTTTGGGGTATTTTTTCATAATTTTTTTGATTTTTTTTATTTTCTTTCTCATTTCGGTTAATCACGACCTCCATATACATCAACCCATTGTCCAGAGTTTTTGCTTGTTGTTAGATAACATTCAACAACCTTAGAGGATTAACCCACATCTGGTTTGTAGGGTTATCTTCCTAAGCCACCAACGCCGCCAATTTCTTTTTCTTTAAACAGCCACGAGCTCTATGAGGCCCATCACAGATGAAACACCCCTAGTTCGAGTTGTTATTGGATTGTCCTTCATGTTTTGTCACCTTTTTGTCCCCCTTCTTGTAGAAGGTGAACGTTTTTCCAGAGGTTCCCTTCTTTCCTTCCTTGGGGAACTTCTTGTCCTTGGACTTAGCCTTCCCAGCATCAGAATTGGACGATGATGAAGTAGCTTTGAAATCTACTAGTGTTTTTGCCACAACTATAGCAAAAGGAAGATCCTTAACTACTAGTTTCCTCAACTCTGCCTAGGCCTAAGATTGCAATTCAGACGTGAAGTTGAAGAGTTTGTCATCTTCTGACATGTTCTTAACATCTAGCATTAGTGAGGATAATTGTTTGACATACTCCTTCACTGTGCCAGTCTATTTCAATTTCTTCAAGGCATCCCGAGCCAACTAGGCTACATTAGTAGTAAGGAATTGATCCTTTAGTTCTTTTTTCAAGGTCTCCCACATCTCAATCTTAGGACGACCTGCTGTAGCATCATCATCAACTCTGGTTCGCCACTAGAGTTTTGCATCTCTCGTCAGGTACATTGCTGTCAAACCAACTTTTTGCTCCTTTGGAGTACGAACAACAGTAAAATATTATTCCATATCCCATAAGAAATTCTCCAATTCTTTCGCATTTCGGGTTCCACTAAATGCCTTTGGTTCTGGAACTTTGTACTTTGGCATGTCTGCACCTTGGGGACCTCTGTTCACGACACATTTTAGAATTCCAATCTCCGTGGTCACAATCTGTGTCATTCTGTGTAGAGGTTCCCTACGACATGAACATCAGCTATTATCTCTTCCCATTTTGTTTCCCATTCCACCATACGGGATTCCAATGCTTCAAATCTAGTAATCAAAGCATTTGTTTGAGAGTCTCGACTCCAGAACCAAAACTTGTTTGAACAAGATCTGCCAAGGCTCGTTCAAGTTCTGCAATTTTTTCCTTCAAGTTTTTTATTGCCTCTCGTGTGCTACCACCAGCCATATCTCGTGGCTTTGATACCAAATTGTCACGGATCCGGTGGATGTTTGAAATTTTTTACTTCGAACTTCAACCAAACACGGGTTGATAATTGCAATTCGGGGTTGGCTGCTCCTCAATCATGACCTTCCCATGAATGCACTAGAGTTTCACTCTACTTCAGCAATTCGAAGTGTTATCTCTCGGTCCAAGGGGCCTTCTAAGGCTATGTACTCGAGCTTGACCGAGTGATTATCAACTTTACTCTAAGGGTCACCTTAGAGGGTTGAATCACAAGGCAACGAGCACAATTTCTACGCAATAGGGTGATATCCCAAACGTTCAGAGTAAAAATCACACGGCACATAGATAAGGCACAAAAACCACTTTATTTACTCAAGCAACTAAGTTACAAGGCAAATCCATGCTGTCTGCTCCGAGTACAGCAAATGGGGTTTATATAGGAAAATCACCCCTTATCAGTTACAACTGCACAGTGTTGTGCCATCACTTGCCATTTGTCTTTAGGAAGTAATGGGCAGTTCCATAACTTTCTTGATGAGCATTGTTGCATAGCTTGCAAGTGTATAGGTTCGCTTGAGTATTAAACAGTGAGACTGGATATCGTCCTCAGGAAAAATGGTTTGATTAGTGATCTTTAATCCCAATTTACTACTAATTTGCGTTTTATCAAGACTCCAATTAATGCGATTAGATTAAACACTTAACTAAAATCTCCTCTAATTGAAGTAATAACTTTGTTCTTAGAATTCTATATGTAATGGGTGTCTAGGATAGTGAATCACTGCATGATCGGTGATCCTTAGTTTTGGTTATGAATTGTCTACACTATGAGTTCTCGCATTTGTAATTGAAACCCTCTCCCGAGGTGTTTCAATATTAACTAGATTTGTTTCATAAAGCCCTCTTCCAAGGTGCTTACTAGGCAACCTAAGTTGTGTATGCAAAAATCCCTGTACAATTCCTTAGATCAATTAATAACCTCCCGATCAATCAACTAATCTAAGTTCACACTGCGATCATCCACACTTTAGACCTCTCTCTTGAGTTAATCTAAGGTATTGAGTTCATCATGTCTATGGCCAGTAAACATGAAGCATTAATTCAGCACAATATGAAATAGTGTCTCTAATTCAATAACTGCAACTAGATATCACAAATCATGCATTGAACATCACATCCCAGACAAAGAAAAACTGACTAGCTTGACATGAATTTAATAGAAATCATTAAACTATAATCAAAGAAGTAAATCATACTCAAGATATGAGAATAATCTTCAGTTCCTAATTGGAATACAACTTTTTGCTCTTCTCAGCCGTCACAAATAATTCTTTTCTGAATTAGGTATTCTAGGCTCTAATACCTTCTCCTATTTATAGTCCCGCACTAAAAAAATCCTAAAAAATATGAAAATTTCGATACTCACTCGAATAACTGTGGTTAGTGATGTCCTTCAATAAAAACTGGATCCTCTCATTCTGTCCACCGCGGTCCATGATTTTTCCACACAAACCACACTCTGGTTACCGCAGTCACTGGATTACCGACCGCGATAACCAGTGAGCTTTCTCACATAGTATTCTTCTTCGGCTACCGCGGTCTTCAATTATTTGACCGCGGTCTCTTTGTGCTTCTTCATGATTTCTTCTCCTTTTTGCCTTCATATGATGTATTTTTTCTTGTGCTTCAACCTGTACCCTGCAATACACTCAATTTCCTTTCCCAGACATTATTTCCTCATAAAAGAGTTAAAAACAAAGCTTATAAAGAAATTAAACAATGCAGATCCCTAACTATATGCTAATGCTAATAAGTATGCAATTCTTCAACTAATTCTCCTTTTATTTCTTCTAAAATGCAATAATTTACCTGGACTAATGTTAGTTTGCTATGCAACTAACAAATACCCCCAAACTTAGACTATTATTCATCCCCAAACAATGACTCTAATCTAGATTAGCAATCATATCACATAGAGGTGAATTTGATTTCAATCATCATTGTAACCTCAATTATTTTTGTTCCTTTAGTTTATGACTCATTAACAATTCCTTAGGGCCAGTCAGGTTCTCTAGATTTTCAATTCATCCTCTATTCTTTCTCAACTTTACCCTTTCGTCTATTAGTATTCCAATCCTTCTAGAATTTGTAAGTGATTTGCAGGTGTCATCCCACTCATAGAAATCTTTTCCTAATACCTAAGTACACAGACCCTCTCAGTTCTCTCCTCTATCTATCTGCTACTTAAGTCAAACTATAGTCAGGATCAGTGGTCTTGCTTTTAGGTTGTAACGTGGTCTGGCTCAGGGTATAAGTGTAATAAAAATTTACATCTGACTCAAGTGTACACTAATAGCAATAATAACCTATTTTGTTTCTCGTTCGTGCTCACAACTTTGTCTTCATAGGTTCCCCAAACTTATTTCATCACGTGCACTCCAAATTATACTCACATATATACTCATAGAAAGTTTAGCTATCATTGAAAATACTAAAATACTAAAGAAACAAATATAACTCTTTTTTTTTAAACTATACAAAATAAAAGCCGACACACAAACTGAACACATCTGTATTTCAATGTTAGCGTCCCCTTTTTCTTTCACATCATCAGAATAGGCAGTATTAAAACCATGAGCGAACACAAATAGGTCCAAATAAGATATTTATTAAATGATAAAGTTTTTATATATATAATGTTTAAGTTCATAACAAGAAAACAAGCTATAAGGCTCAAAATTGGCTACAAAGGATTATGAATGCTGGGATCGGCCTTTAAGCTATGACTCAAAGAATGATGGCCTGCTTCATTTTCCTCCTATAGTCATTCCTAAGCAGTGTTCAAGACAAAATTGATTACTTCAAGAGTTTGTGGGAAATTCTCTCCATTTGTGGTTTGGTTTCCACTCCTCACTAACTTCAGTTTTTGGATTCTCAATTTACCTAAGACTTTAGAGATCTGTCAAGATCAAATTTCAAACAAACCAAGCACACAAATTTTTTGACAATACCCTAGTTCTTTGTCTCATTATACTAGAGGAACGTTACAATTTCATAGGTTACTCAGTAAAATTTATTTTATTTTATTTACATTTATTTATTTGTTTATTTTATTTGATAATCAAAACAATCTACCCTAAATGCTTCCTGGAATGCATCTAGCAAAATTTGACAAAATAAAATAAAACTAACCTTGTTTGCTATGAGTTTAGGCATTAAGCACATACCCCAAACTTGAATTGTGCCTTGTCCTCAAGAGCATATTGATTTGCATACATGGGAAAAGAACACAACATAACATGCATTCAAAGAAAGAAGAAAAATTAGTCTGGAAACCATAAAAATTCATTGCACACGTAAAACCATGGATAAGGAGTAATGCATCATCATCATAAGTATCCATAAGTACAAAAATTGAATTTCAAAAGCAACAAAAGATAGCAAAACAAATAGAGAAGAAAACACCAAGGCTCAGACATCAGCTCCAAAGACTTCTTCCTCGGTAATAAAATCAGTAAAATCACTGCCATCATCATCATCCCTAGCGTCATCAGCATCATCCGCATTGCCTATCGGCGGAGTCGGGGGCACAGGAGGTACACAACAAGCCATCTCCATGTAGGGTAAGCAGCAAGGAGGAGGGGATAAGCCGCAGCCATGCTCGGGTCCTTACGGTGTAGCCACTGGGTAAGATACGCCATCCAGTGCATCATGGTATGCTCAGTGGCAGAGAGGGGCCTAACAGCAGTTGAAGAGGACTGTGGAGCATCAACAGGATGTGCAGGAGCCGGTGTGGAACTAGCTGGCTCAGCAGCTGGTGGTGGTAACTTAGTAGAGGCCCGACGCCTCTTAGTAGAGGTGGAAGTGAGCATCTTCACCACTATATGATCCTTCATCTTCAAGAGCGACTCACTCTTATCCCAAACAACCCCAACTCGTTTACATAGCTCTGTGATCAGGGTGGGGTGTGGCAGACCCACATTTGTTTTGTTAATGGCCGACCTGATAGAGCTAAAAATGATTGTTCCAATATTGATTGGGAGCCCCTTCATGATGCAGTACACTAGGACAATTCTCTCTATAGTAACCCTGTTAATATCTAAGAAAGGAAGTGAATTTGCCAAACCAAATATAAGCAAACCTTAGCCGAGGTCCTGAACATGGTCTTCATCAAGTTGACGGGCCTGTTGTTATAGCAAATCCAGGAGGCCTTGTCAACACACAGAGTCTGCAAGATCTCGTCCAGATCAAACCTCGATAGGAGATTGTGGTATTCATTCGATGAGTTTGCTAGCAAGCCATACACTTCATTAATAGCTGCCACACTGAATGGTACCCACTTACCCCGCACCCATACTGATGTACCCTTTCTGTTTGGTGCGTTGGCATAAAACTCTTGGACTATTGATACCACCGTGGTAGTGGGTGCCTGAATAAGCTTCTCCTAATGCCTAACTGCCACCACTGTATCAATGCCAATGTTACACTCCTCAATCATCAACATGATGCCTCTCTCGGGGATTAGATGTCTGTTAGATTGAATCATGTTGAATCTCTGCTTTGCTGTCGCTGTTTTAAAACGATTACGATTAACGGGTGGAGGAGGCGGCGCTGGTTGCTTGCCCTTTGAAGCAGCTAGTGTCATTCTAGGAGGCCTGCAACAACAGCAATGGTGGGCAAGGAAAAAAGCAAGATTCATACAATAGTGTACTCAAAATGAATCGAAACTGTTGGGATCACTGCAAGAGTACAAGATCGCAATAGTAATATATTCGGTAAATACCGGATTATCGTCCTCTGAGAACGGTATTTGGTTAATGATCTTAAATCCCAATTTAATTTCAATCTCAATTTTATTAAGGCTTAAAATCAAGTTAAATATTAAAAACTTAAATTAAACTTAAATTAAATTTAAAATCAAATTGAAAGCA
>JAJIYU010007870.1:0-18627 GCA_030144865.1 Tinospora cordifolia | reverse complement strand
AACCTTTACTCCAATTTTAATAACTATAAGACCCCTACACTTAAAATATTCAATAATAACAAGATCCTATCTTTGAAAATTTCTCCATCTTACTACTTCAGCCAAAGCAGCGAACTGAACCTCAAAAGGATGGACCTTGACACTAAAGAAGAGCTCTTCATGTTCTTTCTTTTTTTTGGTCCTTTTCTTTTTTGACTTCTGCCCTATAATATAAAAGTCTGAAAAATTTTAAAAGACACATGGAGAAGTTTTTTCTCCTTTTAATTCCCTAACCGAAGATATCTAAAGCAACACAACTAACTCACTTCAAAAAGGCAACTATCTAAAGCAATAGAATATATTGCAAACTAATATTAAATCTCCTGCAAAGGGCTTATGGAAAAATCAACAGAATACTCAAATTCTAGATGATACAAAATCACACTGAGTTAACAATGAAAGCTCTAATGTAGAAAACCCAGAAGAATTAGCTCTTTACCTTTGCCTGTGAACCACGTCGGAGAAGGGTTTTCGATTCATTACTATTTAAGATTTTACTATCTAGGGCACCCAAAACACGAACCCACAACGCAGTCAGAACAAGGGTTTTCGATCTAATGCAATTTTTCGGTGACGCTCCACGCTGGAGACACTCGTCGGAGCAAAAAATCGCCAACCCACAACGCAGTCAGAACACACAGAAACGCTTTCTTCTTTCCTCCCGTACGCAGTCAATACAGCCGCACGGTCTCTCTTGGCTACGACAGTCGAAGGTTCTCGGAGCAAAACAGTCGGCTTTACCGGATCTCCTTGTCGGAGCAAAACAGTCGGCCTCCGAGCAGTAAACCCTAAACCTCCCTTACGCAGTGAACACTTGTACCAGCAGTAAAAAATGACCTAGGTAAAACAGGCGCAGTAAAAAAACGATGCAGTAACTGTGTTTTCCTTTTATAGGTTCGAAGAAAGCGTCTTTTAGAAAGACACTTTCTTCGTGAAAGCGTCTTTCTAAAAGACGCTTTCAGTAACAATTGAAAGCGTCTTTTAGAAAGACGCTTTCATAACAGGAAAACGTCTTTCTAAAAGACACTTCTGTGAGATTTCCACGATGTCATTTGTCTACGTGGCAAACAATGACATCAAGTATGTATGTTGGCATCCACGTGGACATCTAGGTGTCTATTTACTGTAGATATATGAGTATATTTGGTAAAATTTTATGAAATTAGGTATTTTTTAATTAATTTTGAATATTTAAGATAATCAAGAAAAAAATCGAACGCTTTTTGATCTATTTGTTTCGTGTATATTTTCTTATTGCATTGGAAATGATCCCTAAAGAGCCAATGTTTTAAAGACACGTGTTTAGCTCGCATAACTTGAATCTCTCTTGCGTTTCTCAGCCAAGGAGCACCCGGGTGCGGTGCGGAGCCGCAACCTGTCTAGCTTCCATTCCGTCCTACTTCTTGAATCCTTTGACCGTGTTCTTCCACAATCCAGGTGATCGGAACGTTGAAGAAAGCTAGGATTTCTGCACTTTCTTGCTGGGAATAGTGGCGATGCAAGCCGGATTAGGGTTTTCCAAGATCCTGATACTGGTCGGAGCAGGTGAGTCTTCATTTGCCTCTGTTTAATCATTCATTTCCAACTGTCTGGTGCACATTGTCTTTTTTTATTTTTATTTTTATTTTTCTTTCATGCATTGGTTTGAATTCCTTGTTTTTTATTTTTATTTTTGATGCCGTGCTTCGCTAGGATATACTGGCTCCGTTATGTTGAAGAATGGAAGGTTATCGGATGTATTGGGGGAGCTGCAGGTGATTTCTCTTGATTTTGTTTCCGTTCTCCTGTATTTCTCGTTGCTGTTTCATCATTTAGATATCTTGCGTTGCAACTGTGTGTTTGGGTGATTAATCAAAGTTCACGGTTGTTTTTGATTTACTTTTTTTTTTTTTTTCTGCTTCTTCTGTCACTGGTTTCGACGAATGTTCACATTCTTCTATTGAATGTGCGCAGTCATTGATAAAGGGGCTGGAGAAATCAGGAGATTCATCTAAAGATTCCGATTACTCTGAGGCCTTAGCTGCTCAGGTTAGTTTTTCCGAGAGTCCGATTATTCCTATCATTTCAATTTTCTATGTATACTAAATGTTAATGTCAGTTCTAGAATACTCAAGCGCACCGTTTTCTTGTCATGACGTGGGACTTACAATGATCTTGTCAAAAATTCCATGAGTTGGTTATTGTCGTCCGGGTATCGCTGATTCATAATATAGGTTTTGAATCGCAAGTTTCTAGCAAGCTTAAGACTGAGCGCAGGACCAAATAAAAATGTGTAAGCAAAATGACCTTTGTATTTTTGAGCAAAGCTTTTAATTTATTTTGTGTATTTATAATCAACTGAAAAACTCATTGAACAAAAATCATCTCAGCCTTTCTTAACTATTACGAACAAAATTTAGTAGCTTATCCAATATGAGATGGAATTTTCTTGGTGTACTGTCTTTGTATTTAGTCTTTATTTTCTAGTAGCTTCCTCTATAGCTTGTTTCTCTAAGCAAGAGTGCTTTTCTAAGGTATTAGGCTTGGTTTTTGATAACTGAAAACAACTAGTGAGAAGTCGTTTCAAGGGTGTTGACGATTTGATCATGACAAGAAGCGCATTGAATATCAGTTGGTTATTGGCTACTAATAGAAGAATTGGTGTCTTTGATGGCAAAGAATGTGCATAAGTAATTTAGGGGAGAATCTTCAATGCTAATTGAGGGAGTAACTAAAACTTAAACATGCATTCCTTGCTCAACTCATTCTCAGTTTCATGCCAACTATATTGTGTTAGCCATTTGAATTTACTTGATTCCTCTTCATAATCATTTTGAAGTTGATTTCAAAATCTTTTTTGTTAGCATACATTTTATGCAAGTACAAAACAATTCATAGCATCATTATCAAATGGAAGCTGAAAGCTTAAATTAGTTGTAGTGACAAGCCATAACAATTCTAAATTCAAATAGTCCACACGAGTATATGATAGTGGTGGAAGGTTGTAGGGAACTCGGTATAATAATTGGAGATACTCTTGTAATATTACTTTTAAGAGATTGTCTTAAACAAGTGTAGCAAGTTCTTGACTTTGGAAGGCTTAGATCTCAATGATGAGTACTAATGTTGCCCCACTTAACAACCTGAAGACCGTTATTGGTCCCAAATGTTGTGTTGCATTTTAAGGAGTCTTAGTGTTGATGAGCGGGAAGTCCACATTTCTATCTCATATGGTGAATGCTTTACTTTCATCGTCGGACTATTACTTTGGTTCACACATCCAACAGTCTCTACGTTAGACCAAAATTCAAGAAGCCATTTATCATCATGAGCACACTTTTTAGGCTCCAACAAGCACACTCTATCTCAACACACACTCTATAAGCAATTGAGCTCTAATGAGTTCGTACTAGGTCCACGTAAATGTGTGCAATTTCCCAATCAAACCATCAACTCTGATACTGTTGTTGGGTGGGTTGGGCCTACTCTTTCTCAAAAATTGGAGAAAATGTTTCACAATAATTATTGCCTTTTCTTTGAGTGAAACCTTTGGCTACAAGCAAGTTTTAAAATTTATAAGACTTATTTAAGGTGATATTCTTTCATGAGGTGAGGCATAAGCCTTAAGGAGGTATGAGGTATAGCTTTCACACTTATTTCTCAATTGATATAATTTTGTACAATAATTCTAACAGAATAAAATAAAATCAATGTATTTAGAAACATGAAATATAAGCAAACTTGAGTAATTTTATATATACTTACCTTACACAAGAATTTCAAGCTCTCTAGACCACAAACATAATATATCAAGGATTCAATTATAAGTGCATATTATAACTTCATGAGTCAATGTTCTTAACTGATATATAAATCATTGTTATTTATTGATTTATTTATTTTTGTGTGTGTGTATTTGTGTGTAGCCTAATAAATCAAAAGCAACAATATTAGGCATTAAAACTTCTTAGTTTTCACATTCTATTGCAATCTTTTTATTTAAAGTCTTATTTAATGATGTACCCCAGTGGCTTCCTCAAGACTGCCAATGAGATATAGTTGGGTAGGGTGGGCTAGGAATTGGAGCTCCATTTTGTGTGACATGTAGCGGAAATGTACCATGATGGAGAAAGCTACATGTAACTCTGGGAAATTTTGGAATTTTATATTTTTTTGGATAACTCATCCCTCCCTATGATGTACACAACTTATATCTTTATGAATTAATATATCTTTCTTTCTTTTCCAAAAAAAAAAAAAAGATGTACCTTACAATAAACTCGTAGAAACAATTGCATGTGAAGTTCACTTGGTAATATGCGTGTAATCCATGAGAAGTTAGGGTATAGAATTTCTAAATTTGGTTGCAATTTATAATTGACTGTGGAAAAAAAAAGAACTAGCTCATTTTAGAAAGATCCTTTGAAGCTATACCATTCCTAAATGTTGGCTTTGGGTTCTTTCTACATAGCTTAGGTAGAGGGTGGGGTTACAAATTACTCCATGTGAATGTTGACAAGCTCGATGGGTTCTTTGTGGGTGAAAACATACGAAGTACGCCATATGGGAGGAACGGAACATAAGAATATTTTTGGATAGAAGTAAAATTGGACATATTTGTTTGAGAGAGATCTAATATTTTGTTTGCCACTTGGATCTCCATATCTTAATTAGGACGAGGTTATAAATTCGGGGAATGGTTATGTAACGGGGAAAATGTCATTAAAACTATGTAATTTTGTTGTTATGTTGTTCATACCCAGATATCTCATCTGGTTATGTTTGTAAACTTTTCTTATTATTATTAATATATTCTCTAGTTACTTTTTTTTAAATAAAAAAATTGAAACAAAATCTAGAGTTTAGGCTTGGAGTTTATAATCTATGTCTCCTTATGAATCATCAAGAGAGTGTCTATTTATACCTCACCCATGTGCTATACATATCTTGGTCAATTTTTTGCAAAATTCTGAGAAGACCCTTACTCGTACTTCAAATCTTCATCATCCTTTTCTTCTTCCTTCTTTCTCTTCTTTTTCCTTTCTTCTTTTTCATCTTAAAAGCAGGTCAAACAAAAGACCTGGGTTTGTTGGTCCCTTTTTTTAAAAGATGATGAAGAAGAATAAAAGGAAGAAGGAGAGGAAGGAGGAAAAAGAATAGGAGGATGAAAATTTGGGGTATGGGTAGGTTTATTTTTGAAATCTCACAAAATATTGGCACATGTGCAAGTAATATGGGTGAGGTACAAATATACACACTCATAAGTAATATTAAAACCAAGTAGTTGGAATTATTGGTAAAGAGGCAAGGTTGATATTCATCTTGACATGCATCTTGAGAAGATAGTAGGGTGCAAGGTCCTAAAAGAGTTATGGTGGACTTTGTTGTAGTAGTATTAACGAGCGTTGTAGCAATTGTTTGCCAAAAGGTCCAAGCGCCAAGAATGGCAAAATGGTAGTCATACTTTTTCTCCTCCAATTATAACCCATGCTCTGACATGGAAAAGACTATACTAGGGCATTGTCATTTGCTTGGAATTGGTGAAATTTAGAAAGGGGGACTTTATCAGGTAGTGATGGAAGCAAAAATGATGTGTCTTAACGGGCTATGTCAACGGATAATTGAGTGGTCATTGGATCTAGATTAAAGTAGGCATGACAATAGTGGAGATTGGCTCTATTTTGTCTAGGCTCCTCGATAAAGTGAGTGGTTTGCTTTTGGCCCATAGCTCAAAATAATTGGAATGTGAATGCTCACATGTGAAGGAAATTGAGTTGGGCCACTCACCCATTGTTAAGCCTAACGTTTTATTAGAGGAGGAGCTTGTGCTACTGCTGCATTAGTTGAAGGTTGTCACCAACTCAACCTCCCTAGCATTGAATGAACTACCAAGTTTTGTTGATGAAGGTCGTCAAGACGTTGCCTTAACTAGGTATGACTCTCACATTGCTAAAATTGGTGACGATTGTGGCAAGGTTGTCACTACAACTAAAAATAGCCACAAAGTTGCGACAATGAAGAAGTTGACAGCTCCTCAACTAAGATATATAGGTCACTAAGGGAGTTGGTTTTTTCATAGGAACCTATCTCACTTAGTGTCAATTGGAATCGTTAGATGAGAAAAATTGATATATCGATTCATGTGCACCCATTTACAATTACCTTGGATGCTACTAGTTCTAATTCCAATGTGAGTAGAACTATTTTTTTTTTTTTTACCATGGTTTTTGCGTTCTCTTACTATTTCTATAGCTACATCAGCCCATCTATTGAAAACCTCACCCTTAGATGTAAGCCCTACCTAGGTCCCTTTGTCCTCACCTAATCTTGATAGTGAGCCAATGAATGAGGAAAATCCTTGTGTACTTCCAACACATAAGTGTCGAATGCTGAGGAAGTAGAGAAGGTTTAAACCAAAGTATGCCACTAGTAAGATTTATGACAAAAATGGGTAAATAAAGACTCATGAAGCCATTAGGGATTATATGCACACAATGGATTTGAGATTTGCAAGGTTCAACAAGAGCAAATTTTGGAAGGCAAGAAAAGTTTTATTGGTTCGGATCATAGGAATTTTTTAATGAAGGTCTCAATGAGGATTCTTTCTAGGAACATCAGAGGTCTTGAGAATATTAGATTATGGGGTTATTTGGAGATTGCTAAGGAGTTCAAACCCAAATCATTGTGCTTGTGGAGACAGAGAGAGTCATTTGGTAGAAGACATCTTGGTCGAATGTGTGGTCAAGATGCAAAAGGCGGACTGCCTTGCCATTTGTGAGGGTGTGTTAGGAGGAATTTTGATTGCTAGGGACTCTAGACCTGTGGAAGCCATGTCATTCATGGTGGGGCTTTTCTCCATATTAATATAAAAAGAGTGGCATGTGATGATTGGTGGTTAATAGGGGCATATGTGCCTTCATTGTTCACATTTTGACAACTATTTTGGGATGACTTAGTAGGTGTGTCAGTCATTTGTGTAGGTGTTGCTGCTCGTGTGGAGACTTTAACATGCCATGAAACTTGGTAGAAAAACATAATAGTATCAAACGTATGAGGAGTGTGCAGGAGTTCAATCAATTAATCAATGATTTGGAGTTGAAGGATCCCACTTTTTCTTATGCAATGTTGCTTACGCATGCTCCAGCATGGGGAGCTGTCCTCTTTGTTGCAAGTTGGACCAATTCTTATTTTCAGAAGCATGGGAAAGTATTTTTCTCTGCAATAGACAAGATCGCTTGACTAGAACAACTTCGAACCATAAGCCAATCCTATTAGGCACACGAAAGTGCAATGGGTGTGGAAAATATTTTAGGTATAGCTAGCAAAATTATGCTTGTGGGAGGACAGGATGGCTCTTTAGAAGGCAAAAATTAAATGACTACAAGAGAGAGATGCTAGCTTAAGTTTCTTTCATATGTTGGTAAATAAAAGAAGGAATAGAAGTGTTATCTGAAAAATTTAGTTAGATGATTGGTTGAGTTGGAGGAGGGAGGGAGGGAGAGAGGGAGGGATAAAGAGGGAGTCGCCGGAGAGAGATGGAGGTTGTGATGATGCATGACAAGATTGAGGAGTTCTAAGGAAGTATTTAGTTATGATGGTAACAAGGCCTCATATCATCAAGGGTCCTCAATGGCATTTTATCAACAATCTTGGGATCTAGTGAATGATGACATTATGAGAGCTCTTGAAGGTTTCTAATTAATAGAATGGAGTTGTTAACATCTATACAATTGAGATTTACATATGCCTTGTTTTATAAAAGAATTCTTATAAGTGCCTTATGGTTTTCTCCCTATTAGTCTAGTAATGTGCTTGTATAAAAATATCTCCTTTATAAAAGTCAGGCAAATGCTATATGTAGGTCCTTATAGCCAATGAGGTCATTGAATATTATTAATCAAGGGGAAAGAAGGTGGTGACATTCACATGACTTTGCTGAAGCCTACGATTCTGTGGCATGAGGCTTCATGGAGTTTGTGACGAGTTGAGAAGGCTTTAGAGCAGGTGGCTATTGTGGATGCTACAATGCACTTCTCGTATTACGTACTCATTTGTTATCAATGGCAAGGTGCGGGAAAATTTAATGCAAGGTGACGTCTCATGCTAGCGGGCCCACTCTCTTTTTCTTATTCACTAGTATGCTAGATAGTTTAAGTTCTCTAATGTCTTGGATGAGGCAATACTCTTGGGTGCACAGTTTCTTGGTTGGTTGAGATAAGGTGGAGATCACTCACCTACATTATGCGGTTGACAACATTCTTTCTTTGGAGGAGAAAAATTTTCTCATTACCCATTAGTCTTTTACAGGGTTTTAGCGAACTTTGGAGAGTAAACATATCTAAGAGTCAGCTTGTTGGAATTGACATGAATCCAAGAATTATTACCAACTTGGCAAACAAGGTTGGTTCCTAAGTTGAGGTCTAACTTATGAAGTTTCTCAGTCTTTTCTATGGTTGGTAGTTTGTTTTCTTCAAAATTTTGGAACCAAGTTATTTCAAAATCTCAAAGTGGTTGATGGATGGAAGCATGCCTCTCTCTCTAGATGAGGGAGATTCACATTTATTAGCTTTGTCTTATCAACATTTGAAGTTCCTGCATGCTACTTGTCTATTTTCAAGATCCCTCCTTTCATGTTGGTCCATATTGAGAAGGCAATGAAGAGATCTCTTTCATGTGTTTTGCAGAAGGGTGAAGGAAAATGGTTTCCTAAGCTTGCTTAGTGGGAAGTTGTTTAATGGCCTTGGAAGAAGGAGGGTTAGGCATTGACAAGATCTCCCTTCATAGTGTTGCTTTACTTAGCAAATGGATTTGGAGTTTTATCTAGTTGTTGTGGTATGTTGGTGTTGAAGGGGTAGTTTGGAGCTAGTTCCACTCATGGGAGTCCTTGAGAGTCATCTCTTCATTAGTGCCTAAGGTTTACCCCACTTTGACTTCAAGGTTTTTTAAGGAACAAAATTATTGTATTAAAGATATAATTATTACATAGGGCTGCCAGATGAGGTATCTGGGTAGAGATTATATGTTATAAAGATTGGATAATATCTCCCTTGCTACAAAGCTAATCTCCAAAAGTGTAACCCTTCCCTAATTTTGTAGTTGAGATCCAAGTAGCGACCAAAATGTTGGATCTCTCCCATAATATCCATTGTGATTTAACTTTTTCTAGAAAAATTCTGGTATTTATTTCTTCCCATATACTATACTAAACAACAAACAGAATGACCTTCCAGTAGTGTTGTATCTTTGATGTTGAGATAGTAGCCAGAACTTCGACTTCAAGTTTGATAGGGGTTGTTTTAGATTTTGGGAGGATAGGTGATTGGAGTACTCAAAATTGGCCTGTGTGTTCTCTTATCTTTTTCATCTATCGAGCCTAATAATCATGGCATAACCTCTATTGATAACCTCCCATAATTTCCCACAAGGCCAACTCACCCCCATCCCATGGGACCTACATTTTCTTAGGGCTTAGCTGGTTCGGAGTTTAAGATTACCTATCTCTTAACAATGCTTTAAAACTGTCAAAATCTCATCTGGCATGGATTGAGATTTATGGTGCATAGACCCTCTGGAAGGTTTACCCATAGATTACTGTCTCCAGCCTCAATGTGTCACCACAGACCCCCATCTTTGCATGTTCTACTCATATTTTCAGACACGTGTCATCCAAAGTAAAAATACTTGGGGTGGACTTTAGCTTGTTAAAGGCTTAAGATGTTGGAGATTATGCATAAAAAGATCTTTAATATGTTCCTATCTACACATTTTTGTACTCTTTGTAAGCAAGAAGGAGACTATTGATTACATTTTTTTTTCACTGCCCTTCACAAAGAATCTTTGAGGGTATTGGAATACATTCTTTGGTAATAGGTTTTCTATCCCCCTTTAGGTTAAGAAAGGATCATCCATAAGCCACATTCCTTCTCTGTCCAGGGAGGAATGCAACATTGGTCAGATTGTGTTCTTTGCTGCCCTGTGGTTGATATGGTTAGAACACATTGGTAGAATTTCCCATAATGTGGCAAAATCCACATTACAACAATGGCTAGTTCATGGATCTCTGCGTTTATCTCAAATTGGTTATCGAATTGTAGTAATTGCACGTTGTGGGTAAGGCACATTAATTGTTTTCTTTGCTTGGGTGCTTTTGTTTTTTGTGTTTACGGGTCATTGTTTTTTGTGTTTGTGCCTTCGAAGATTAATATAGTTGTCTTATTTCTTCTCAAAAAAGAAAAAATAAAACAGTTGTTTATTTTTTCTTTAATTTGAGGAAGTATAGTGCTTTTGTCCACAAAACTAGGTTTTTTTAAGCATCTGCTGGAGCCTTTTTTCTCTTAATTTGACATCTAGTGTATCTCTTGCTGGGAACTTGTATATTATTTTGACTGTCATTGGTATGTAGGTACGTCGGCTAGCAATGGAGGTTCGACAACTGGCTTCCTCACACCAAATAACTGTTCTAAATGGAGATTCTAGCCAAATTGGTATCTACATCCTACTGCAGTCTTTTGCAGTTATACACTAGATCTTTCTATAAATATCAAGTTCAAGTTGCAGCCAATCTAACAATTGCACCTAATTGTTCATGAGTTCTCCAATTTTGCTTCTTTTTGGACTTTTGGTAGTAATTTATATATCATGCTATTTGTAGCTGAAATTATTCTCTTATCTTTTTAATATTTTTGCTTTTGCTTTGTTGTGTGGTATGAGCTCTGCTATGTTTTGGTCAATCGATGTTGGGGCACTTTATAATTCTTTGTAACCTGTATCATGCAATTCATTAAAGGTTAATTTATTTACAGAGATGGATCAGACCATGAATGAGACAATCTAGTGGAGAAAGGCGGAATTCTTTCAAAAGTTGGCACATTGAATTTTGCAAAGTTTTGACAAAACAATGTGTATTTCTAAGTACAATATCATGCCAATCTATACTCGCCCTTACGCCGTAATAAACATGTTTTTTAGGGAAATTTTCATCATTTAAGCTTTCACATCCTCGTTTTTGCAAATTTAGGAAAGTTTTTGTCCGAGTATGACACGTCCCAATAGTTATATGTCATTCTCAACTTCATCAACCAACATAGTAATATAAATTTTTAAAAATAATTAAACTAGCTTACAAATTTTGCAGTTTATGGAATATGATTTATCAAAAATAGAAGAAAAGAAGTAAATAAATATACAAAGTTGAAATATGATAATAACTTAAGAATAAATTCAAAAACTTCTCAAAGCCCCTTTTTGCTCTTGCAAAACAATATTAAAAAAATCACATTCAAACAACAAGCTAAAACAATTAAGCATGGTGGAATTCAAGCTACCAAAACATATAGTTGAGAAGCAACCTACCACAAAATTAAATAATAAACCAAAGAAAAGGAATTAAGACCAAAAACCACCATTTCAAATTCATTAACAAACTTAACAAGATTTATTTTGTTAGGTCATGTATTGATATTTATATGTATTGAAAGTTTATTGATGTTTGTTATTAGCTTATACTACATATGTATTGAGAATGTCTATTGATATTAGTTTTTAGCTTATATTATGACAAAGCTAGATGTTTAAGCATGTATGCAAAAAAGTCTCACATTTCTCTAAGTTAGCGAATTCTTAAAAAAATTTCCATCTCAAATGAAACTTCTCTGAATTAAGTCCAATTTTCAAGCGATCGAAGTGAATATGAAATCAAAATTTTGATCCTTGTTTTATAGTCATTGTATTTCTTCTATCTCATGAGAAAGGGATTTTGACTTGGATGCTGGATGTGAAATAGATGAAGTGCAAAAGTGCTTCTAGAGTTCCTTTTGATACATGAAAACTACTTTATACATGCATTATGACTTCTTGTGCCATGCGACCGCATACCTGCAATAAGCAACTTTATTCTTACTAACTATAGCAGAAATGAAGAATTTAAGATTGAGGAATAACAATTAAAATTTATGGAACTGTGAATATATTTTGCATTGAGGGGAGGGCAAAATGTGGAAAACTCATTTGGTGGTTATAAGAATAGATTAAAATTGCTTCACCAAGGAGTTAGTGCAAGTACATAAATGATAGGAGGAATGTGGAAAAGCTATCTGTAAAATGTATTTGGAAATATGTCGAGTTTGTAATATATATATATATATATATATATATATATATATATATATGTATGTATGTATGTATATGTGTGTGTGTGTGTGTTCTGTTATTGTACCTGAAATTATCTTATGTTCTTTTTTTTTTTTTTTTTTCCCTTTCTTTTCTGTTGTTCTGTTCATTGAAGGGGAAGTTATATGTAACGTTTGGCCCTTTTGTTTTGTTTTGCCAGGAAGTCTGGGAACACTAGCAATGCCAGCTGCAGCCTTAGGGGCACTGGGTTATGGATACATGTGGTGGAAGGTGAAGACTTGGGCATTGCGTACTCTTTCTTCTCATCCACATAGCCATTCATCTAAACATCTTCTTTATGTGCCTAATCATATTTATGATTTGTTTCTTGGACTGCTTTATTACAATCAGTTAGCAGCTGCAATTTTCCCAGTTGTCTTCTTTTCTGTTTATAGACAGGCAATTCTTTATTCACGAACAACGTCACTACGTATAATTGGGAAAACTAATTGGTTCCCTAATTTGTGTAGGGTCTGTCACTTGCAGATCTTATGTATGTAACGAAGCATAACATGGCAAAAGCTGTTTCAGGCATGACAAAACACTTAGAGCAAGTATCTGCTGCGCTTGCTGTGAGTTGCTTTTTCATTTACGTTTCCTGTCATTGACTAATCATAAAATTAGTACGGTGGCCACAGGAGAGGTTTGAACTTTAATCTACTGCAACATGCCTTCCGGAGTTGTAATTTTTGCGAATTTATTTGTTTTTGCTTTGGATGTTGAGCAATTTTATAGACATTAGAAGAATCTTTGATGTTAGAAGCAATGTTTTAATCATCTTTTGGGTGCATGCTGCATGTAGTGCAGCCCACAGTTATATTTTCCACATATGTTGGAGATTGAGTTGAATAACATCTAGTTTTATTTCTAACATGTTAATTCCTTTTCAGCTCAATTTTCAAGTTTTTGTACCTTTTACCCTTTTTACCTAAGCGACTCTTTCGTGATTTAGCTTCTAATTAGATATGTGCAATTCTTATGGATATTGTCTGGTAGGCCATCTGTTTTTGTTTGCATGCATTTAAAAAGTAATTTCTTATAGATTTTCTGAACTTTCTTGACTTATGTTAATTTTTTTACAAATCTCATCTTAAACCCACAAAGTCTGTTACTGAATACATAGGCTTAGCTACATATATCTGTTTCCTGTTTTCTGCTGTTTCCTTGTCATTTGAGATATTTATCTCCATCTATCATTCATATTTGTAGTTAATATACCCAATGAATGAAAATTCGTTGAATTATTTCAGATATTTTGGCTATCGAACTAGAGTCTAATTGCAAAAGAAAAATTTGTAGAAATTTGGCGAAAACTTCAAAGATTTTGGTCGTGGAATACATTGAATATAGTTATACTGAATTACAAATCCTTTGGTCTTTGTTTTATCTTCTGATACTTTTTGATTATTCACCTAGCATAAATTTTCTTTGAATTTTTTACGAGTAATTTGGTGATTACAAAAATAGGGAAGTTAGAAGAAATTTTTAGAGAGTGTTTTTTGTGTATTTGATTTGCATTAAAATTGGCGTTCATTGATTAACAAATTGGAGAATCATGATAGTAATTGAGAATTTGGTGATTCTGCATTTAATATTGAGTAATATTGAGTACCTTAGTGCATAACTTTTCTCAAATATTAGGAGGCAACCACCACTTTTATTTATTTATTTATTTTTTTTGGAAAAAGTGTGCTTTGTCTCATACTTGTCTATGTGTTTGGTTGGTCAGGCAACAAAGAGGCATTTGACACAACGTATCGAGAACTTGGATGGAAAATTGGATGAGCAAAAGGAAATGTCAAAATTAATTAAGAATGATGTAGGTTCTTAATATTCTTATTGCACTCTGTTTCTCTATGAGAAAGTTGTATAGGATCAAGCTGATATATATTTAAATGGGTGAAACTTGATTGCTTTTTGCAGACAGCTTTCTTCCTAAACACCACTATACTTTTTTCTTACAATTTTTTTTCCTGAATGCCGCTATTATGGATGTAGTCATTGGAGCTGAGGTGTGTATGGACCCATCCATGGACCAAAAATTTGATTTTGCTAAATTGAGATGTTTAGAGATTTTTGCTTAGTTGCTCAAATGTCTAGATTTTGTAATACAAGCTGAAAACTAACATAAATAGACACTTTTAATATATTAAAAAATATTTGTAATTGACCCAGACAAATCAATCTTGTAACCTACGTTGATGGATTTGAAATGATGGCTTTTGGTTTCAATTGCTTTTCTTTGTTTTGCGTTTGCTTTTCAATTTTGTGGCAGCTTCCTTCTTGACATTATACTTCACAAATTTGACATTCCACCTTGTCTAATTTATTAGTTCATTATTCAAATGTAATAATGCCTTCTCATCTTGTTTTATAAGTTTTCAACAAACAGAAGATGACTTTGAGAATTATTTCAATGTATGTTTAAATTTTTGTCCCAGTTATTCTTTCTTCCATTATTTCTTTTTTTTTTTTTTTTTTCTTGTTTCTTTCTTTGTAATCCATATCCTAGAAATGTCTGTTGGTAGCTTTTTAGATGATTATTTTTGTTCTTATGGCTATATTGGTTCACGAAGTTAAAAATAATGCAAGATTTAGCACATGTTTCCTTTTCTGCCAAATTTCATTTTAAATCTGCATATTTTTGTCTTGAATTTTTGCATTTCTAATTAAAAAATTAAACATTTATCCATGTTAATTGAATTTTATGAATTTCTTAGGAAAATTTTGCATTTTTAATATTACACCTATTTCGTACTGTAGTGGTTTAAAATCATATTAATTTGCCGAACCATGGACCAGCCATGAGTTATGGCTTATTTCATATGAAGCTTGTGTATCATGTAAACATCACCTATGGTCAGAATATTGTATCTTCTTCATAGCAAAACTATCAATTTAATGTCTTGAAAATTGTGAACAGGTTACCAATGTTCGTGCTGATCTTTGTCAAATTGGTTATGATTTGGATTCACTACAAAAAATGGTTGCTGGTCTGGTGAGGAATATAGCAGCTTATTTTGCCATTGGCATCACATTCATAAATTGTATGATTATGTAATGGTACTTGTGAGTTGTCAAAGTTTAAATTAAAGAAAGCAGCATTGGGCTGCCTTTACTGTACTAGGGACTGGGAGAGGTGTAGAAATGGTTAGAGAAGGAATGTAAGCAGTCAAGTACTTGCCTTGCTTGCTGAGATTGGCTGACATTATGTCAATAATGTCAGCCAATCTTGTCTAATACACAAAACTACAATCTTGTCTAATTTGTTTTTTTTTTCCCCACTCTTTTTGTTTTGGATTCTTGTGCATCAGCTTAGATAGAAAAATCACTGTGGTCTATCACTGTTCCTCTTCTTTTCTTTCTTCATATCCACGAACATTTTCACTTTGCTCTTCTTTCTCTTAAATTATTTTTTTTGGTTTCAGGATGGAAAGATATGCACCTTGGAAGACAAGCAGGCAAGTCATACTCGGAACATCATACGCTATAATAAGCCAATTACTGGGAAACTAGATTATGAAATTATTTTTGAGTATTTAATTTGCAACTGAATATGCTTCCAAAAATGAAAATTTTATAAAATTTTATCAAGGTTAATGAAGTCCTCATAAAAAAAAAGATATTTCTTAAATTGGTCACTATTAAATTACTAGAATAACAAGATACTTCAGATCTACAATACACAAAATACATAGTCTCACTTTTGTCGAGATTCTTGTGTACCACCAATGTTGCCAAGGTATCAAGGCAATACCTAGGTGATTGACCCCATCAAGGCGAGGCCCAGACCATGAAAGTAATATTTATTTACTGCCCCAAGTAAAGAAATAATTATTTGCTGCCATGTGGATAAATAATTAACTATTTTTTCACATTGTGTATATAATATATGTGGATCATGATATCATAGTCAAATCTTGTGTTGAAAAGATGAACTATATTGTGCTTTACAATTTTAAGTTCACAAATTAAAAGCTAGAAAATCATAAAGGAACAAAACTAGTTGGTTTGTCATGAAGGTCTATCAATTTTATAGACCCGTTTGTTAGCATGACAAAAGAGAAAATATTTGTAGTAATGTAATTGAAATGAAACTGAACATTAAAGTTAGAAAATAGGAAAAGCAAAATGAAATTGTAAGTATTACACTAGAATTAAAGTTATGCCATGTTCTAGCTATACTGTCTCATATGTAACAAAAAGAAGAAAACAAAACTGAATGCTTTCTATATTCACTGAACCCCTTAAACTTGAAAATCTTTTTCAAAGTGCACCATTTCCTACTTAAGTATGGCCTATGTGACCCTTGCCTAGGCATAGATTTGATAACATTGAGGATCACTTGAATTGCAAGGATCCAATATGAACTTGTAAGATTTGCATTGATTCCAACTATTTTCGAAGATTTTATGGACTCAAAAAATATTTGGTTTTGTGGTAAAATTTCGAATCAGTTTTCCTTGAATTGAATATTGAATGATAAAGTTCATAGATTTGAATTGAGATTCTGACAATTATGGATTCAACTCTAATTTATTGAAATGATGTAAATTTGTTGAAGTTTTTTTCTACTGTTAAATGCAATATCTTTTTCTTTTTTTTCCCCCTTTTTTCTTTGTCTATATACTTTGGAGCATTTCTATGCTGCAATAAATGGACTCCTTTGTTGTGTAACATTCTTAGTTCATCATCTGGTATTTTCATTGAGATCAGAGTTATTAAAATACATCAGATTTTTTCATTCATTGAAACATATCATTATGTAAGTCAGAATTTTCTTATCTTCACTGTCTATATTATGTTATTGACACATTTACATAATAAAACTATTATTAACAGGATTATGCGAATGTTGGTGTGTGGTATCTATTGAATTTCGTTGGTTCGAAAGATAAAAAGGTGGCTCAATTGCTACAGGTTGGTACCCTTGCTCTTTTATTCTTCACTCTGTCATCCTTAGCCTTTGGGGCTTTTGTTTGGGCATCATGCGTAATCCAAGTGTCCAGGAGAATATCTCCAGGTTTTTGATAGATAAAAGGGTTTAAAAAGATTTTTCTATGTTGGTTTCATCGGCATTGCTGTGTTAGATTGTTTACATAGCTAGATTTCAGAATGTTCTTTCTCTAGTGGATCTCGTCTATAGAAACATTTTTGAAAAGAAAATAAGAAACAGAAAGGAAGCTAAACACAAATCCTTCTTGGTGTACACACAATCTTTGGGTAATAGTAACAGTCCCCTTCTGAACTTAAGATTTAGTGGCGAGCCTTTTGAGTTGTTTTGATTTCTCTTTTTTTTGTATATGAAGTTAATTATTTATTTTATTATTATTTTTAGTCATCATTGTCCATTTAATTTGTTTTTATAGGATTTTCCAAAACCTGCGAACAAGCCTCGAGGTTTCCTGGGTAGCTCAGAAACTCTGAGTCTGAAGGTATGTTATTCACTCTATTATGCTTTTTAATTGTTTGGATGTTGATGTAAATTTTGAAGATCTCATCAGTTTTTGGTCTTTAATAATTGCTTCCTCTAATTACTGAACTATGTTAGGGATCTTCCTTCTAACCATCTTGGGTGAAAATGTTTTCCCTGAGGATCCGTCCATGTTCAAGTCGTTAATGTTACGAGACAATCTTCATCTCATAAGATCTTAATGATCCTGTGACAAGTGCAGATTAAGGCAGTGTGTTTATGAATCTATTTCTGGCCAATATGCCTCAAGAAGGTTTTTTAAGTGTCTGAAAACACCGTAAATCAAGATAGTTTTGTATTTATGGTGCAGTTTCAGTCTTGATTGGACATTACAAGTTTGCGTTGCTAAACTGTTCCAACCAGGCAGGCTATTGTGAGGTTCTAAACTTGGTTCTGCCTTAACCTTTGACATCTTCCAATTAGCATGAAATGACTCCCTTTAAGACTCAAAATCTATTTGCAGCAGGCATTTTGTGCCAAATATGTCGTAATATGTGTGAATTTTTTTAGCAGACTATTGCGGGTCAAACTAGTTAAGTTGTCAGAAAGCATCTTGTATGGGATGCGGAATACTTGAGGCCCATAACCGGGGGGACTAATGCTGAACTCTGATGTTGTCAAAACTCGATAATACCCTATGATGTATTAATCTAGAGTCAGGAGATAATTAGAATACATTGTCTACAAAGTCACCTAGATTTTCTTGCTATAACTGTTTGAAAGCCAACTAGATTTGTTGCTAATATTCCTTCGGTATAGTCCTTAGGCTTGCACTGAAATTCATTAGTCGATACGAATTATTGAGGCAGTAAATTGAAAATTTGAAACTTCGACTGAAGTTGATTCGTGTTTATCTGCTCCCAGGATCTTAAGCAGATTGCAGATTCAACAGTGTCAGACAATATTGACAAGTTGATGACCAATGATGGTGTTGACAAATTCAATCAAACCCCAAGAAGCTTGACCAG
>JAJIYU010007869.1:0-18639 GCA_030144865.1 Tinospora cordifolia | reverse complement strand
TTTATATAGAGTTCAAAAGGGTAGAGAATGGCAAGTTTGTGGTGTCATCTTGTGGGAAACTTGCCAATTCTTCAAAATTTCGTGCCCCCCAAGCATAGAAGATTAGCAAGTGAATTTTTTGGAAATTTTTGGTAATTTAGAAACCAATTTCTGAATTTTTAAAGCATTTATCTCAGATTTATTCGGATTTTTGGTTTTTTAATCGGAGCATTAAATCTAGACGCTTGGATTGTCCTCGAGAGACGCACATCACGATCAACGGATTCGGGTTCTATCTAGACCGTTGGATTTTCCTTGATTGCAGTGGTTTAATCTTCGATCGTGCGGGTCTGATCTGGATGCTTGGATAATCCTCGAACGTAGCAAGGATTCTTGATCAATCAAAATCGGTTCGTCAGATTTCCTCGAGGGCAACATCGGTTCGTGATTGCCGAATCACAAATTTGATCTGGACGCTTGGATCATCCTCAAGATACGCATATCACGATTAACTAAACTCGTCCTGGTCATCTGATCGTCCTCGATCATTTCTGTTCGTCTGATTTTCGTGATCCCTTGCGCTCGGGTGTTGGTGCGGGTCATCTTACGGCCGTTGGATCACAAGATTGGATTTAGATTAGCAGTTAGCAGCCGTTGGATGCGTTTTTATTTACAAAAATCACTTTCTAAGGTTTCTTTTATCCGAAAATTGCTAATTATCAACTCCATTTCACTTTCTAATTTGTGTAAATATGGTTTTTCCTTTTATTTTATGAATTTGCTATCTTTTTCACTTTTTAATTCTTTAATATTTTTATTAGATATTTTTCTATTTATTTAATAAATCTATATTTCTCTATATTTTTCATTTCTTCATTTCATATATTTTTCTATTTAATTATATATGTATATTCATTCTTATTACTTTATATTTGATAATTAATTCCATAATTATTCCATTATTCATATAATTATTATTATAAAAATAATATTTGATAATTCTACTTTACCTTATATCATTTGTTACATCATCCTAAGATCTCATTTGCCTCCAATTATTTTAGAGTCTTCCTCAATGAATTTTATTTGATTAATAACATTTTTGTTGACAAAATTATGAGGTATTACAGAACGAGAACTTAGAGATATGAATTCAAAGTCATGATAGCATGGATAAACATTATAGTGATTTCTTTGATTAATTTATGATAAGTGAATAGATCTTTGGGTGTAAGAAATGGCTAGATCCAAGAGACAAGCTATAAAAGCTATCGTAGATGATGAGACTGAACCAATGGGAAAAAGGAGCACAGATTGATCAAACTGAGGCTCATGTGGGGACTATATTGACTCCTAATTTCTAGACAAAGATAAACAAGAGGGTCATAGAGCAAATCATGAGGAAATTATCACTGCCAATGATGTAGCCACAAGCAACACTAGAGCCACAGGTATAAGCTCACACTGGGAGCAGATTGCGATATAGTATCTGGTGCCCATACCAGAGGTTCCAATTCGTTAAAGGGCACAATAAGATATTGGAGACAATGTGTAGAGGGAAATGTTAATGGGGTTATAGAAACTTTGCTTCTCATAGTTTGATGGCACAACTGACAACATGACAACTGATCACTAGTACTATGATCTCGATGTAGTAGGGGCAATAGTTCTCCGTAGAGTTGCACTACTATCCATCAATTTATGGGACCAGCTAAGAGTTGGTGGCGGATGTTGAAGGTAAATCCAAACATGAATGTTAGGTAGATGAGCTGGGAAGACTTTAAGGAAGTGTTATATGAAAAGTTCTTCCCAGAGGCTATAGTAAGAAGGATGCAGTCAAAGATCATCAGATTGACACAAAAGGACATGACTATAGTTGAGTATGAAACCAAGTTTACATAATTGGCAAAGTTTTCCCCTAACTTGATAAGGGAAGAAAAAAATGAAGGTTAATAGGTTTGTTAAGGGTCTTAAGAACGAAACCAAAATGGTAATAATACCAATGGGCTTGAAGATGTACTGGAATGTCGTGGAGAAGGCATTATTGTTGGAACAAGAACTAAAGTTCGAGCTGAAGTTAAGGGATAAAAACAAGAGGCCAAGAAATGGAAAAGTGTTCCAAAGAACTAGAAAAAATAGAACAAAAATCAACCACTGAGATAGTAGAATAATACCCTAGTAGACAAGCAGTTGGCTGGAAGGGAAGGAGTTTGCTACGATTGTAGTTAAAAGGGACATCTTGCCAAAGATTATCAAAATTAGGGACCACAAAGATAGATCCAAGGGTAGAACAATGGTCAAGGTAGGAACCAAGGTGGTCGTGTCCTGCAAAAACCACCATAGTGGCAACCCTAGCTTTATAGCAACAATAGGTCTGATAAAATCAAATCTAAGTATTTGCCATAAAAGATGAATAGGCAGACCCAACTCCAGTTGTCAAAGTCATATTTCTACTGTTTAATGCTACTATTAAGATATTGTTTGGCTCGAGTAGTACTAAGTTATTTGTGTAAGAAGATTTAGCTAGGAAGTTAAAATTAGTAACTATTACACCACCAAAACCATTGTACATGTCCACTCCCATAGAAGCCACTGTAGTTGGCCCAAAAGTTTACACTTGTGAGTTGAGATTTGGGAACAAACTAGTAACTTCCGACCTTGGGGTGTTACCTTTCCACAGGTATGAGGTGATATTGGGCATGGACTAGCTGACTCACCACCAGGCTCAAATTAATTGCCCAAGATGAAGAGTCACACTAACTTTACCATCCGAAGAGTTAGTGAAAGTCAACTGCGACATGTAGAGACTACCCTGAGTTTTATGACAACCATGTTACACTATTTAAAATAAAGTGAGGACGTTAAACAATTGCTAGAAGATTCCAGATATACTTGTAGTATAGAAATATGCAAGTGTGTTCCTAAACAATTTTAACTGGACTATCACCACACAAACAGGTAGAGTTTAAGATAGAATTGCATCCAGACACAAACTTATAATCATTCCTCGCTATAGAATGGTGTCAGTGGAGTTGATTGAACTTAAGACACAATTAGATGAACTATGTGAGAAGGGATTCATTCAACCCAATGAATCACCATGGGGAGCCCAAATGTTATTTTTGAAGAAGAAGAACAGATCCATGAGGTTGTGTATTGACTACAAGAAGCTTAATTAGGTGATGATAAAAAACAAATTTCTATTACCCATGATAGATGACTTGTTCAATCAAACGAGGAGAGCCACATACTTCTCCAAGATTGATCTGTGGTTAGGAAACCATTAACTGAGGATCTGAGAGTCAAGTATCAAAAAGACAACCTTCAAAATTGGATATGGGCACTTTGAGTACACAGTGATGTCATTTGGTTTGACTAGCACAATGATTGCATTTATGGACTCGATGAACAACATTTTTGAACAACATCTAGGTTAGTTTGTAGTAGTGTTTGTGGATGATATCCTAATCTACTCTAGATCAGAAGCTAAACATGTAGAACACTTGTAATGCCCTATAATGTTGTATAAAATAAAATGAAACAATTCAATTTCATTTGATTGAATTTGGGTGAGAAATGAAAATGGGTCCATTTTAGGGATAAATTTGGTAGGTCCATGTGATACCTCGACTCCCGGTATCCATCTCTATCTCTGTTATGACGATTTTTCATAGGGTCGCCTATGGAGATGGTGCGCGCCCGTTCGTTTGCTCGACGGGAGACGCCGGGCATCTGGTCGTTCGCCGAGAGCTGGAAGCCACATGGTTCGTTTTTCTTTCTCATTAAATCTCATGTTTCAAACCTTTCTTTTCAGCAAGTTATAAAGTAAAAACTAAATGTACAACGACCATCAAAATACTTGTTCTTTTTAGTAGATGTCAAATTTATTAAAAATGCATGCAATAGAATTCAATTCATTCATAAATCCATAGTGAATTCATATTTGACCAAGTGAAATACTTTACAGTGGAATAACATTTCAAATTCATTTCCAAAGCATAGTATGAAGATGAAACATGGCCCAATGGGCCTAAGTTCCAAAATATTTAATTTACATGTAAAACAGTTCAAAGATAAAAGAGGACACATGCCCAGTTCAATTTAAACCCTAAAAAATTATTTACAACAAAATGGTACAACAGTAAACTCAAAGAAAACTGGAAACTGTGACAATGTCCCAGCGAGGTCACTACCCAAAATGATAGCCTGTATGTTGGCCTACTCCTGTGGTGTCAATGATCACCTATAATAGAAAAGTGGGGCGAGCTCGAGAGCCCAATGGACCATCCCTATACATCACTAGCATTATACAAACTAGAATACAAAACATACAATCACTTTCATTACATTAGGTGTTTCACACAATTTCTTGTTTTGCTATCATCTAAGACTAAAAAAGTCCATAACACTCGAAATCCCCTGTGTGGTTCAGGAGTGAATTCGGGGGTAACGCCCAAGGGCTGGTTACCTTTGGGACCACGATCTAAGGATGGAAGTTCGTAGTGACTCTCCGTCTGAAGACACAATCAACTGTCGCAGTCAGCTCGGGCAGGAACACCCACGATGACACCATAAGGCCGATCACCGTGCTGGTACGTGGAGTCATTAAACCTTAATTTAATGTTCTTTAGTCATACATGTCATTCCAAGTCATACGTGATCATCAATGTAACATTTAATGTAAAAAAAAATAGATGTGTTCAGCCATTCAGGGAGACCAACTCATAGAAATCTCTATCTAGCATGTTATGGCCGAAGCAACCATACATCTAAGACACACACCAAGTCAAGCCCAAACAAGGTCAATCAAGAAAGTCCTAAAATACTTCTAAACTTATCTTAAGCTAACCAAAACATCATGTTATGAATTTGAAATTTGGATAAGGCTAGGGAGTAAGAAAATCACACCCACATTAGTAATCTTCAATCTTGCACCTTGCTCCTCATCGTGCACGCCTCAGATTATCAATCTATAAGGTTTTTAAACAATGAGAATATGTGAGTCTAAAGCATTCATGGCATAACAAAAACCCTAAGGTTTTTATTCTTGGCGGATGTGTTCCAAAATGCACCCAAAATTGAAACAAAAACAAGGGGACACTGGAGCACGTTGCATTACTGCGACAATGCTTCGCATTGTTGCTATCATCAAAGTCGGCAACATATGCTAGCACCTCAATACTTGGTCATTAAGTTTAAAACACACATTAACTCAATAAAAAATGGTTTACACCTAAGGAAAGTGGTTTAAGAAAGACTAAGAAAAACAAGATCTCGAGAGGGTTTCGAGATTTACCTTAGCACAAGAACTTTTCCAAACATGCCTCAACTCGAATCCACCCTTGTTAATGTTGCTCTTGGTGAATCTGAGCTTGAGAATGGTAGAGAATGGCTTGAAGGAGCTCAAACCACCCTTAGAACTCAAAAGAAAACTTAAGAAACAAGATTGGAAGGTTTAGTGCAAGCTTGGAGAGAAAACTGTGATTCGCGGCGCATAAAAATCCAGATCTAGGGTTTCTGCACACTTTTTTTATATAGAAATCGACAAATTACCGCGGTCACTGTAGCATTACCATGATCATTGTACAACTACCGCAGTCATCGCACAATTACCATGGTGGATAGACTGGTGCACGTTGTTCATTTTCTGGCTTTTCGCATGATTACCGCGGTCGCTCAAACACCGACCCGCAGTCAACAGAATGAACTTCCCTATTTTGTTTCTAGATTTCTCCTACAATTACCATAGTCACTATAGGACCGACCACGATTACCAGAACGATGTATTTTCCTTCGTTTTCTGGGTTTGTCAGGGATTACTACGGTCACCATAACAAAATTTTTGGTGTTTAGTGTCTTTTCTTCCCCATTTCTCGCGCTTCCCGAATTGATATAACTCTTACATTTAGTTAGACTTATAGTACATGGTTTCCGATTATTTTTGTTATTTTTATTCTTTTATTAAATTCATTTTCCTACTTTAACTGTTCCTAATGACGTGGAGGTCTTATAAACTTTCAGAGTATTACAACCTACCCCCATTAAAAGAATTTCATCCTTGAAATTCAAAAGAATGGGTTGTTTGTTCGATATTCTCCCATAAAGTGTTTTTGGTGAAGAGGCTTGGGTACTTCGCACGCATTTCACTCGCTAATTCCCAGGTCGCCTCTTCCAAACCATGGTGCTTCCACAATACCTTCACCAAAGGGATGCCCTTAGTCCTAAGACAGTGTAGCTTATGGTTTAATATTCTGACTGTTGGTTCCTTGTAAGTTGCATTATCCTTAAATACAATCTCTTCCCAGTGTATAACATGAGATGGGTCTGGCTTGCACTTCCACAACATCAATATATAGAATACATTATGAATCGAGGACATTTGGTTTGGTAAGTCCAGCGCATAGGCGGATTCACCAGCCCGCTTAAGTATCTCGAATGGACCGATGAATCTCGGTGCTAGCTTCCCTTTGACTCCAAACCGTTTGATTCCCTTTTGCGGGCTGATCTTTAGGAAAACTTTGTCACCTAGCTGGAATTCCGAAGGTCGTCTTCTTTTGTTTGCATAGCTCTTCAGCCTACTATGAGCTGTGGCTAGTCTCTTATGAATCTTCTTCACTTGAACATTCATTTCTTCTACCAACTCTGGTCCCGTGAGGACCTGACCCTCAAAGTTTGCCCAGCAAGACGGTGATCTGCAAGGTCTGCCATAGAGTGCTTCATAGGGATCCATTCATATGCTCACCTAATAGCTATTATTATAAGCGAACTCTGCCAAATGTAGGTACTTACTCTAATTGCCCTTAAAATACGCACAGTCTCAGCATATCTTCCAATATCTAGATGAGCCTCTCGGACGGCCCATCTGTTTGAGGATGAAATGTTGTGCTCATAGTGAATCTATTTCCCAGTTACTTCTTGAGGCTTTGCCAGAATTGAGATGTGAATTTGGAATCTCTATCTGACATAATAGTATTGGGAACACCATGCAGTTTCACAATCTCTCTAACGTACAAGTGTAACACCCCAACCCCCACATTTACTAAGCATTGGACATAACTACCATTCTTTGACGGTGGACTTAACCATTTGGCCAGTCAGGCGGGTGTTACTTTACAAGTGACACACACTTGACTTTCTATTTTTCAATACCTCATGCCTTAGAGTAAATTCAAGAATATAATTTTCATTCAATAAAATCAGGGCAATTAAAGATAAAGAAAAATACAACTTCTTTATTCATAAAAAGAAAGTACATAACTTTGTAATGTAAACTATTACATTGTTGATCAAAGGAAATTTGTAACCTTTAAAATAAAATAAAATTTCAGCAGAAGACTTATTCAAAATTGGGCCACATGCCCTTACATTAAAAGAGAACTTAAAAAAATAGAAACTTGCCAAAATCCAAATTTCAATTGTCTTCATAACTTAATTTCCTAAACAAGAAGAGGAAGGGGTGAGCAAAAAACCCAGTGAATCTTTTTAAGACAACCATTTTTCAAATTTAAATCAATAACACATTCATAATTACTCATTTGCATGCATTAGGCGTTTCAAGCATCATATTGTTTCAAGTTGTAATTTAGACCAAAAGAGTTTCTCAACCCTTGATATTCTTAACTAAGTGCCTCTTTAGAGTGAAATATGGCATTGCATATCCAATTTCATTGGACTTCTGGAATTTATGGAGCTTACCCACCAACCAAGCACTTAGGTCTTAAAACCTCATGACTATCCATGAGAAAAGAACATTCATAGCAACCCACATGTTTGCTATGATGATATGTGGTTACTTTTACCATCTTCTTCTGTTAAATCTTGAATCATCAAATAAATTTCAGAATATGAAACTAAGATCAAAAAAATTCAGAAAATGAAAAATCTAAAAATCAAATCATGAAACAATCATACTCATGCATCATTCTTTGAAATAAGGCCTAAGCATGATACTAAACATGGCATGATCACTATGAATGCATAAATTCGAACAAGGATCAAATCTGAAACTGAAATATGTTTTAGAATACTAGAATTGAAAATATTTTGATTTCAAAAGCCAAACAAATAATGAACATGCTAACAATTCGAATAAGAAAAAGAGGTGCTAGAAAAATCACTTCTACCTAAAATAAGTCTCTTCAGCACACTTGTGAAATTTGGCAGAGTTCCATTACTTCAAAACTTCCAAACACTCAAGAACAGTTCAAGGTTACTCAAGAATTAAGGGGATTGCTAAGAAGAAGGCTAGAGAGAGTCAAGAGGGACTAGTATGCTCTTGATTTGGGATGAAAACAATGAGAACACTAGGGTCATTTATATAGAGTTTGAAATGTCATAGAATGGCAAGTTTTTGGTGTTTTGCTTGTGGGAAACTTGTCAATTATTCAAAAATTTGTGCCCCCAAGCATAGGAAAATAGCAAGTGTATTTGGATAAATTTTTTGGAATTTAGAAACATTTTTTCAGATTTTAGAAACATTTTCTTAGATTTTAATCGATTTTTTTTATTTTCTATAATTTTAATCCGAGCATTCGATTTGGATCGTTGGATTTCCTCAATCGCATCAGCGGTTCACAATCATCCAAAAATTTTCTCAGATTCAGACCGTTGGATTTCTTCGAGTGCGGCACACTATTCATGATCATCAAAGTGCCTTAGATCTGAACCATCGGATAAACCTTGATCGCAGTGTGCATATCTTCGTTCATGCGACTTTGATCTAACACTCAGATGAACCTCGACTAAAGCAATAGTTTGTGATCGATCGAAGACGTCTCAAATCCAGGCCATCAGATCATCCTCGAGCGCAGCATGGTTTGCGATCAACTAATGTGGCTTTGATCTTCACCGTCGGATGAACCTAGAGCGCAACACAAGATGATCAACACAATGCGAGCACGATCCTGGCTGCATGATCAACATCGAGTGCAGTGTTCGAATTTCCATTCGCCATCAATGAAACAAATCTGAACTGTTAGATCAGGCAGATTGATTTTGGGTCATTGGATTTTGATGATTCGGTGCTCCTAAGCATTGGTTTGGTTTTGTTCTCATTCGTTGGATCGTGCAAATTGATTTTGGACAGTTGGATGCAATTTTTAATTACTAAAATTGCTTTCTGAGGTTGTTATTATCTGAAATTTGCTAATTATATATTTTCTAATTGATGTAAACATGGTTTATTGCACATGTCCTTCTATTTTATTGACTTGCTAATATTTTTCCCTTTCTATTTCTTTAATATTGTATTTATTTTATATTTATTTTCTATTTCTTTAATATTTTCAACAATTAATAATTTATATTTCTTTATATTTTTTTCATTTCTTCATTTCTATGTATTTATCTCATATTTTTATTTTCAGAGGGGTAAAAATAATTATATAATTCACTCTACTTACTTTATATTGGATAATTAATTCCATGATTGTTCCACTACTTGCATAATTTTAAATTAATTAACTAATATTTGATAATTCCACTAACCTTATATCATTGTTTAGGTCATGTTGATACTAAGGATTCATTTGCCTCTAATTATTTTAGAATTTTTTTCTCAATGAATTTTATTTCATTAATAATTCTTTATTGACAAAATTATGAGGTATTACAACCTACCCTCCTTAGAAAAATTTCATCCTCGAAATTTTAACATGTTTAGGTGTTCCTAGTGAACAGGTGCGGGTATTTAGTCTTCATTTCACTTTTCAGCTCCCAAGTAACCTCTTCCAGTCCGTGATGCTTCCACAGTACCTTAACTAAGGGGATGCCCTTAGTTCTCAGATTCTATACCTTGTGATCAAGGATTCTAACCACAATTTCCTCATAGGTAGCATCATTCGGAATGTTCACTTCCTCCCAGTGGATGATGTGAGAAGGGTCAGGTTCGTACTTTCTCAACATAGAGACATGGAAATGTTATGAGCAAAAGTCCACCATCTTGGTAGATCCAACTCATAAGCACATTCTCTGATTCTTCTAAGTATTTCAAAAGGTCCTACAAACCTCGGAGATAAGTTTCCTTTGTATCTGAACCTTTTGATACCCTTCTGAGGACTGACTCTCAGAAATACTTTGTCCCCAACTTGGAACTCTAGTGGTTTTCTCCTCTTGTTATCATAACTCTTCTGACGACTCTGTGCAGTAGTCAGTCTCCTCTGTATCAACTTGACTTGGTTGTTTATCTCTTCCACCAAGTCTAGCCTAGTTAATACATGATTTTCAAGCTTAGCCAATAGGCAGGTGGTCTGCAAGGTCTCCCATAGAAGGCCTCGAACGGAGCCATCATTATGCTTGCCTGGTAACTGTTGTTGTATGCAAACTCTGCTAGGTGTAAATAATTGTTTCAGTTCTCCTTGAAGTCTAAAACACAAGACTTCAACATATCTTCTAAGATTTGGATAACTCTCTCAGACTAACCATCCGTCTGAGGGTGAAATGTTGTACTCATGGTGAGCTTAGTACCCATCTCCTTCTATCGACTCTACCAAAATTGTGAAGTAAAACGAGAGTCTCTGTCAGACACAATAGTCTTGGGTATACCATGCAGCCTTACTATTTCCTTCACATATAGTTCTCCCAACTTACTGACTTGGTCTGTGGATTTGATTGGCAGGAAATGAACCACTTTGGTAAGATGATCCATAATCATCCAAACAGTGTCTTTTCCTTTTTTTTGGATTTTGGGTAAACCACTGACAAAGTTCATGGCAATGTTATCCCACTTCCATTCCGGAATAGGGTGTGGTTGTAGCATTCTAGAGGGTTTCTGGTGTTCTGCTTTCACTTGTTGACATATTAAGCACTTAGAGACATGCTTAGCCATGTCCTTCTTCAATCCCCTCCACCAGTAGGTTTTCTTGAGATTCTGGGACATCTTTTCCCCACCTGGGTGAATGGTATACTTAGTCTGATGAGCTTCATCAAGTATAATCTGCTTACTCTGCCCATTCTGAGGTACACATATCCTTTCCCCGAGCCTTAGGATATTCTCAGCATCTAACCTAAAGTCAGTATCTTTGCCTTGTGTCTTGCCTTTGCTCATCCCTGATCTAGTGCAGAAGATCTGGTTGGCAAGACATAGTGTAGAGGTAGGCTTGCTTTTCATTTAGAGTCACACTTAGCCTAAAATCATCAATCAACCGGTACATCTAGCCTTTTTCTTCCTCCTGTTTGTTGAACTTCCTACTCAAGGCATCAGCCACTACATTGGCCTTCCCCGAATGTTAGTGTAGTTAAAAATCATAGTCTTTCAAAAACTCCATCCATCTCTGGTGCTAGAGGTTCAACTCCTTCTTGGTGTAGATATACTTCAAGCTTTTGTGATCTAAGAATAGATCAAATTTCTCATCATAATGGTAGTGCCTCCAAATCTTCAGGGCAAACACAATGACCGCTAATTCTAGGTCATAAGTAGGGTAATTGTTCTCATGGACCTTTAGTTGTCACGAAGCATAAGCGACTACTTGTCCTTCCTGCATCAACACTGTTCCAAGTCCATTTAGCGAAGCATCAGTATAGAGGGTATAGGTAATACAATGGGTTGGAGTGACTAGGATAGGGGTCGTAGTCAATCTCTTCTTCAGTTCTTGGAACAATTGTTCACAATTTTCATTCCAATCGAACTTGATTCCCTTCCTAGTCAGCTTGGTCATAGGTTATGTTAGTTTGGAGAAATCTTGGATGAACCTTCTGTAGTACCCAGCTAGACCTAAGAAGCTCCTAATCTCTGTAACTATCTTGGGTTACTTCCAATTTATAACCAATTCCACCTTCTCTGGATCTACAGAGATGCCTTCTACTGATACTACGTGGCCAAGGAACTTGACTGTCCTCATCCAGAACTCACACTTGCTGAACTTGGCATATAATTGATGCCTTCTGAATGTCTCCAACACTATTTGCACGTGTTCTAAATGTTCAACCTCTGACTTGGAGTAGATTAGGATGTCATCTATGAATACTACCACAAACTAGTCAAGATACTGTCTAAACACTCGGTTCATCAAGTCCATGAATGTTGTCGGGACATTGGTTAAACCAAATGGCATTACGGTGAACTCAAAGTGTCCATATCTTGTCTTAAAGGCAGTCTTGTATATGTGAAACTCCCTGATTCTCAACTGATGATAACCTGACCTAAGATCAATCTTTGAGAAATGAGTGGCTCCTCTCAATTGATCAAATAGGTGATCAATCCTTGGTAGAGGGCATTTATTCTCCACCGTGGCTTGGTTTAATTTTTGATAATCGATGCAAAGTCTCATAGAACCATCCTTCTTCTTCACGAACCACATTGGAGCTCCCCAAGGTGATTCACTCAGCTTAATGAACCCTTTTTCCTAGAGCTCATCGAGTTGTGACTTTAACTCAATTTGTTCCACCTTTGCCATTCTATAAGTAGGTATGGGTATAAGGTTGGTTTTAGGGTGAAGTTCAATCTTGAACTATATCTCTCTAGCAAGCGGTAATTTGGGTAAGTCATCTAGAAACACATCATTGTACTCACTAACCACTACTAGGTCTTGTATCATCTTCGGTTCCATAGTCTCTTCTTTAGAAAGTTCCTCAAACTCATCCTTCTGCCTGAAGTAGTTCAATATGGCTATGGTTGGGCTCTTTGGTAGTTTTCGCATATCTCCATTGATTTTATAGGTTTCCCCAGAAGGTAGGGTTATGGTTACTCGTCTCTTAGGACAATCTATCTGGGCTTGGTATCGATCTAACCAATCCATCCCTAAGATCACATCATATCCATAAAAAGGTAAGGTACATAGGTCAATTGTTAAGAGTTTATCCCCAAACCTTAGGTCATAACTATACATTCTTTTTGAAGTTACTGTGGTCCCTATTGGTGTGGACACATTCAAAGTTACAGGTAGTGTTTTCGTCACAAGTTGTAACCTATCAGCTAGTTCTTCAGAAATAAAGGATTTAGAGGCAGCCGAATCAAACAATAGTTTCAGAGCAACATTGAATAACGGGAACAAACCTTCCACTGCAAAGACCTGGTTTTCCTGGGCCTCAACTACGAACACTCTAGCCAGGTTCTGACCACGGCCTTGGTTTTGCCCCTAATTGGCATTCTGATTATGTCTGGCTTCAGGACGCCCATTTTGGCCTCCTCCCTAGTATTTTGCTGTTGTTATTATTGGTGGGGAACCTGAGTTGATGCTGTTGGGTAGTTTTTAGCAAGATACCCCCTCTATCTGCATACAAAGCACAATCCCAACCTCTTAGCCTGCTCCCTTGCCTCATCTTTGTTTTTTCCTTGTTTCTGTGGTGCTTTCCCACTATTCTTACTTTTCTTCTAAGCCCTTTGGTTATTTTTATTCCCAGCCCTCTTGTTCTTTCCCCTCAACTTTTGCTCCAAGTTGAGTTCTTGCTCTAGAGTTAGGGCCTTTTCCACGACGTCCTTATAAGTATTTAGGCCCAAAGTCGTCACTATCTTTTAGATCTCCATCTTGACACCCTATGTGAGCCGGTTGGCCTTCTTTTTCTCCTCCCTAATTAGATCTGGTGAGAATTTGGCCAGTTCCATGAACTTCCTCTCATATTCAGCTACAATCAAGTCCCTTTGATGCAGTCAAACAAAGTCCTCCTATAGCTTGCTCAGGGTTGCTACTGGAAAGAACTTCTCATAAAAGATCTCTGCGAAGTTTTCCCAGCCCATGGCATCAAGATCCGTATTATGGTCCATCCTCATCATTCGCCATCAACTCTTGGCTGGTCCCTTGAAGTGGTGCGTGGCCAATGCCACCAATCGTGACCCAGTTACCTTCAGCACATTGAGAATTTCCTCCATCTCTTGGTACTAGTGGTCTGCCGAGATACAGTCTGTGGTACCATCAAATGAAGGGGGATGGAGCTTCTATAGCTCAATCAGCATTTTCTTCTATTTTTCATCTTCCGATTCCTCCTAAGCGCTCTGATATGCGGGATTTTGGACCACAAGTGCTAGCTGTCGGACCTGGTTAGGTTCAGGTACTTGAGGCTATGGTGCCACCTGCAGGATTATCTGTGGAAGTGCCCGCAATAGTTGATCCAGCACTCTCTGCAACTTCTCATTCATCATGGCCTCCATCCGCGCCTCCATTCTAGCAGGCAATTCCTGTTCCCATTGTTCGGTCTCATCAGAGGTGGTGGATCGAATAGCATACCTTCTTGTTCTAGCCACTATCTATAAATTTAACACCTTGTCAGATGTTCGTACTATCATGACTCTAGATTCATGTCTCTAGGTTCTCGATTTGTTTAGCGGCCTAAAGGTTTTTCGTCTAAGATCTTTTCATGCATGGGTATAGGATTTGGTCTCAAAGCAATAACCAGTAAAGCATGCATATCACACAATTATACAATCATGTTAGCACAACAAGGTTCCAAGCTTCCACCTAAGCTTCTAGGTTCAAGTGTCTCATACCACTCTACCCCTTCTACTTAGGCTTTAACTTAAAATAGAGTCGCACCAAACAATTTCACAAATTGCTCGATAACTACGGTTCCTAAGCCCACTATACTCCACCTTCCACTATACTCCACCGTCTCATATCAGCGAGCATAGAGATCCCCGTTCTGCCAGAGTTACCGATCATTCGCCACACATAGGCCATCATTCTCCGAGTGTAGGCTTCCTCCATACCCTCGAATTCATTTGCATCCCATACTACATAGAAACTGAAAGATATAGAAGTTTTTCGGTCTTGTGTCCTGATCAAACAAGTTTCTGTTTTCACACAAGTTTTCGTCTCTAGTGTATGCCCTAGATATTTATGCTTTTGATCCACTATGCCACCCCTGGCTATACCACGTATCTACCTAGGGTCTTTTTTTGGACCTTGGGTTCAATCTGGTTAACTCACAACTTCTGTCTAGTCAAGATACCATATTTGGCATCTTTTTCGACTTTTGTTCACTTTCTTGCCCTAATTTTCTACCTTCTAATTTTTCTTTTACAAAAAATAAGAGTGTTCTTCAACTTCGACTACTCATATAAGCTGGTGGGACAACCTCCAAATTGGGTGGCGACCGCGCTTTCTAGGGCAGGATAACCCACCTCCCTTTCAATGTTTAGCTTCACTCGAGACAATGCTTACCCACTATCAGCTCAACTTGTAGTCTTTGTATCCAAACAAAACATTTGGAAACATATTTTTCCTTTTTGAAAACACTTTCTAAAACATTTTTTTAAAAATAGAAAGTAGGGCACTAAAATTTTAATTCAATGTGAAACCCTAATTTGGGTTTCTAATTCTTGTCAAGCAACTAATAATTGACTTTCTATTTCTAGCCTAATCAACACATGTTTAGGCTTAACATTCTACTAGAACCCCAAGCCCCACATTCATTGAGCATTAGACATAATCACCATTTTTTGACAGTGGACTTAACCATTTGGCGGGTCAGGCCGGTGTTATTTAAAAGTGACACACACTTGACTTTCTATTTTTCAATACCTTATGCCTTAGAGTAAATTCAAGAACACAATTTTCATTTAATAAATAAAGGCAATTACAGATAAAGAAAAATTTAACTTCTTTATTCATAAAAAGAAAGCACGTAACTTTATAATGTAAACTATTACATTGTTGATCAAAGAAAATTTATAACCTCTAACATAAAATAAAATTTCAGCGAAAAACTTATTCAAAATTGGACAACATACCCTTACACTAAAAGGAAACTTAAAAAATAGAAACTTGCTAAAATTCAAATTTCCATGGTCGTCATAACTTAATTTCCTAAAAAAGAAGAGGAAGGGGTAGGCGCAAAGCTTAGTGGATCTTTTTCAAACAACTATTTTTCAAATTCAAATTAATAACACATTCATAATTCAATTACTTGCATGCATTAGGCGTTTCAAACATCATATTGTTTCAAGTTGTAATTTAGACCAAAAGAGTTTCACAACCCTTGATGTTCTTAATTAAGTGCCTTCTTAGAGTGAAATATGGCATTACATAGCCAATTTCATTGGACTTCTGGACTTTAGGGAGCTTACCCACCAACCAAGCATTTAGGTCTTAAAATATCATGGTTATCCATGAGAAAAGAACATCAATAGCAACGCACATGTTTGTTATGATGGTACGTAGTTATTTTCACCATCTCCTTTTGTTAAATCTTGAATCATCAAATAAATTTCAGAATATAAAACTAAGATAAAAAAAAATTCAAAATATGAACAATCTAAAAATCGAATCATAAAACAATCATATTCATGTATCATTCTTTGAAACAAAGCCTAGGCATGATACTAAACATGGCATGATCACTATGGATGCATAAATTTGAACGAGGATCAAATCTGAAACTAAAATATGTTTTAGAATATTAGAACTGAAAATATTTTGATTTCAAAAGCCAAACAAATAATGAACATGCTAACAATTCGAATAAGAAAAAAAGGTGTTAGAAATATTATTTCCACCTTAAATAAGTCTCTTCTGCACGCTTATGAAATCCGACAGAGGTTCATTATTTCATAGCTTCCAAACACTCAAGAATACTCAAGAACTGAGGGGATTGCCAAGAAGAAGGCTAGAGAGAGCCAAGAAGGACTAGTATGCTCTTGATTTGGGATGTAAACAATGAGAGCACTAGGGGTCCTTTATATAGAGTTTAAAATGTCATAGAATGGTAAGTTTTTGGTGTTCTCCTTGTGAGAAACTTGCCAATTATTCAAAATTTTGTGCCCCCAAGCATAGGAAAATAGCAAGTGTATTTGGATAATTTTTTTGGAATTTAGAAGCAATTTTTTAGATTTTAGAAACATTTTCTCGGATTTTAATCAAATTTTTCATGATTTTCAATAGTTTTAATCAGAGTATTCGATCTAGAGCGTTGGATTTCCTCGATCGCATTATCAGTTTGCGATCATCCAAAAATCGTCTCTGATTTGGACCGTTGGATTTCCTCGAGCGCAGCACACTATTCCCGATCATCAAAGCGCCTTGGATATGGACCGTCGGATGAACCTCAATCGCAGTGTGCGGATCTTCATTCATGTGGCTTTGATCTGGAGGCTTGGATCAATCTCAAGTGAAGCAATTGTTCACAATCGATAAAAGGTGTCTCAAATCCAGGCCATCAGATTGTCCTCGAGTGCAGCACAGTTCACGATCAACTAATGCGGCTTTGATCTTCTCTGTCACATGAACCTCGAGCGCAGCACCAGATGATCAACACAACATGAGCACGAATCTTGACTTCACGATCAACCTCGAGCGCAGTGTTCAAATTTTCGTTCGTGATTAACGAAACAAATCTAAACCGTTAGATCAAGAGGATTGATTTTGGGCTGTTGGATTTCGATGATTCGGTGGTTCTAAGCGCTGGTTTGGTTTTCATCTCGTTCGTTGGATCGTGTAGATTGATTTTTGACCATTGGATGTGGTTTCTAATTACCAAAATTGTTTTCTATGGTTGCTATTATCCAAAATTTGCTAATTATACACTTTCTAATATGGTTTATTGCACATGTCCTTCTATTTTATTGACTTGCTAATATTTTTTCCTTTCTATTTCTTTAATATTGTATTTATTTTATATTTATTTTCTATTTCTTTAATATTTTCAACAATTAATAATTTATATTTCTTTATATGTTTTTCATTTCTTCATTTCTATGTATTTATCTCATATTTTTATTTTCAGAGGGGTACAAATAATTATATAATTCACTCTACTTACTTTATATTGGATAATTAATTCCATAATTGTTCCACTACTTGCATAATTATAAATTAATTAACTAATATTTGATAATTTCACTAACCTTATATCATTGGTTAGGTCATGTTGATACTAAGGATTCATTTGCCTCCAATTATTTTAGAATTTTTTCTCAATGATTTTTATTTCATTAATAATTCTTTGTTGACAAATTTATGAGGTATTAACAAGCCACCAAGCTTCCCAACTGAATCTATAGATCGAATGGATAGAAAATGGGCTATGTTTGTCAGACGATCTACAATTACCCATATAGTGTCTTCGTCTTTCTGATTTCTAGGCAAGCCACTAATAAAGTCCATTGCAATATTGTCCCACTTCCATTCTAGAATTGGAAGCGGTTGCAATAGCCCTGACGGTTTTCTGGGCTCGGCCTTCACTTGTTGGCATGTTAGACACCTATAGATATCCTTGGCTATGTCTTTCTTCATACCTCTCCACCAATAGGTCTTCTTAAAGTTTTGGCACATCTTATCACCTCCTGGATGCATTGTGTACATGGTCTGATGAGCTTCGTCAAGGATGATTCTCCTACTATTCCCGCTACTCAGCACACAGGCTCTATCTCCAAGTCTCATAGTACCTTCTGCATCAAATTTGAAGTCTATATGCTTGCCTTGCTTGACACCCTCTATCAAATAAGCAATCCACTTATCACTTTGTTGCTCATCCCTGATTTGGTGTATGAGATCTGGTTGACAAGTCATAGTGTACAAGTATACTCGTTCCTCATCTAAAACATCCCAAAGTTATACTCACTGATCAACTAATACATTTGCCCTTTTTCCTCATCCTTCTTGCTAAATTTTCTACTAAGTGCATCAGCCACCACATTGACCTTGCCGAGATGGTAGTGCAGTTGAAAATCATAGTCTTTCAAGAATTCTATCCATCTCTGCTATCAAAGATTCAATTCTTTCTAGGTATAAA
>JAJIYU010007868.1:0-18698 GCA_030144865.1 Tinospora cordifolia | reverse complement strand
ATTTATTATTTTGATTTAGATGATGCTTACTTGTTTGGTTAGTTTGATTCTTTTATGCTTTTATTTTTATTCTTTGCATTTATTTCTTTCAATCATCATGTTGCATGACCAGGAGAGTATGCTCTGTAGTTGCGTCTTGTACGATCTTCTACATCAGAAATCGAAAGTCGTTTACCTGTTTGAGAGAGTATGCTCTGTAGTTGCGTCTCGTACGATCTTCTACATCAGAAATCGAATGTCTGTGCTTTTGTTGATTTATCATGTTATATTGTAGTATGTTCAATTTCTGTTGAAATATTTATCTACTATGCTCTTGCACACAAAGTCAGATTAAATGAGATTTCAACCACGTACCGATATGGGGGACTTTCTGTGTTCTATGTAGAATTGGAACTGGTTGTCAATACTGACACCAGCATGGAACGGGTTTCAAGAATGATCCCATTGGAAATGGGTTTGAGTTTCAGAATCGATCTCTCTCCCTAGATCTAGAGCATAGAGGGTATTCTCGTTCGGTCTAAAATTACGACTGAATTAATATATTGGTTGAACCAAATTAATCTCTAAAAGTGTTTGATCTGCTTGTATTGTCTGGTTGGAATAATAGATTAAATAGATGGAATGATTCACTGGGCTTTTTAGCTCACCCCCTTATTTTTCACCACAGGAAATTAATCAGCTTGCGAGGAGATTTACCCATTGAAAGTTATTTATTTTCAATGTAGGGCACATCGGCCCAAGTGAAATCATGTATTTTTAGCTTTGAATCTATTTTTTGCTGTAATGAAATATTATACTCGGAATTGTAGAATGAATAAATGAAGAATTTTATTTACCATGATGTCATTTTGTATATAGACTAATGTACACAGGAACCCTATTGCATTTGGGGGTTTAAGAAGAAGAAAATGTAGCACGGGCCCATCTCCCGGGCATCCCAAAAATTTTTATCAAAGAGAATTGAACCGTCAGATGACGTGAAAGCTGGGACTTGGGAGGCGGGGTGTTACAGATAAATATTCATTACATTGAACATTTAAGCAACAAAAATGCCACGTTTGTTTGTCTTTTTAATAGTTTTAATTTGTTGCGCCAGCAGAATAGGGTTGCATTGGACATTGGGCTACAATGGAGATCATTGCCTAAAGATTAATTAACCCTTGATGGAGCACGCAGCTGTATTGACTCCATGATCGATGCGCTCACAGGTATTGACATTGGAGGAGTGACTTTTGGGAGTATTGATGAGGTAACCACACCTTCGAGCCCTATTCCACCGGATACTACTAGATCGTTGTAGCCATTTCGAAGGTTTTTTTTAAAGGAAGCGGAGGGCCTCTTGTGATACTTAGATTTAGATACTTTGTAAGACATTGTAATGACTTTGAACTGTAATCGACTAAAACTTAATTTTAGTTATAATCTTTGTTTACAATTTATTTGTGTATTCATGTATTCAGTGTACAGATGCTTGCATGTGAAATTTGAGCTCAAATTAAAAGAACAAAAAAAAAAGAAAACCCCGTGTTGGAGTGGGTCTTGGCCACCCAGGGTCGAGACCCTCAGTGAGGGTCTCGGCCCAGGTCGGTTGAAATTGACGCAGATGGTCTTGGCCCTGGGTGGTTGAGACCATTTCAATGGTCTCAACATCGAAGGCTGAGACCTTTCCCATGGTTTCGGCCACCCAGGGACGAGAACCAAGTATGGGTCTCAGCCGATCTAGGTTGAGGCCACAATGTGGATCTCAGCCGAATTGGGCTGAGACCCACAGTGAGGGTCTCGGCCGAATTGGGCTAAGACCCACAGTGAGGGTCTCGGTCCTAGGTGGCCAAGACCCTCTCCAATAGTAGTTGTTTTTGTTTTTTTTTTTAAGATCTTTCAAAGTCACGTAATGATCATTTACATCAAAAATTCATTTGAAATTGAGAACATATAAATATTTATATCAAAAGAGCTTTAAAAGTTGACAACATATTTACATCAAAAGTTCATACAAAATTTATAATGAATTTGTATACAAAAGTAATATTGTCCTGTGTACGTAGAGAAAACTAGGCTACAGAGTATTGAGACTAATAAATTCTTCACTTTCTTTAACATTTCTTTCATAAACATCAAACACTTTGTAGTGGTTTGCCCAACCTTCTGTCCGAGGATCCCTAATTATGTGTCATTCTTTCGATATTGGCGGAATTGGCGCATTAGGCTTGAACAAAACCTACATACAATGAACATAATTATTCACAAGCATAATTATTTATCAAATTACTAATCAAAGAAAAGTAGTAGATGTTTACCCTGACAAAATGATAATCATTAACAAACCCTATCCCAATCATATTCCTCATTTGAAAAGGCAATGCTTCATTTCGCAGTGGGAGGAATGTCATTCACTGATTACTGGATAATTGGACTAACACTACATGGAAAGTAGTTGCCACCAATAAATTCATATCAGGTAATGTCATCCATTTCTCTTGTAGAGCCGGTGATTTGTCACATTTTAATTATTCTTTCATTTCTTACACCCTATTTGAACCGAGATAACTAGCATATTGGGCTTCCCAATTGTTAAGCTCGCATAGCATATCAATTCTCACCTGCTGCCAACCATCATCCCCAAGACCAAGGCCTGCTGCAATAACACGATACCCACAATTATGGTCGGCCTTGATATCAACCACATTTAGAATGTGATCATGCCACCCAACATGAAATGCCCCAAGATAATTCAACGTCATTTTTGACCGCGTCCTATGAACCTTTTGCTGTGAAACTTTTTTTTTCAGTATTGCATTGGATGAAGAGCTCGAGCCAATTGAAATAACATATTCAAAATGGGAGGGGTCTTGCTTTGTATCTACCTTCTTCGGCCTTCCCTTTGTTTTGATTTTTTCAGTAAGAGGAACAATAGAAGAGATAAATGGAGAGACAATTTCTAACAGGGTTTGCACAATCTTTTTTCTTCTATTTTCATCACTTCTCTTTATCTTATCCACCACTTTTTCTAATAAAGCTCTGTAATTGAAGTCTTACGATTTTTTAGGGTTATCAAGGCTTAGCCTTTGCCAATGAAGATGGATATCCTCTAATGGGATCGACGAGTGGGCAACTTGATACATAGCGAGCTCATGAGCACATGGAAGCCCATGTGTTGTACGCAACACACAGCCACAACACCCTTTATCAACACCAACACTCTGTACACACTGCAACTCAAGTCGAATATTCTCCAATGCAGCCCTAGAGATGAATCCATGTAACAATGAGAAAATAGGCACTTGGTATTGATGCACAGTAATACTCGAACTCTTCTCAAATGATGCTTTGATCTCCGTGTGTTGTAGCTCAAACACTGCATTGATGGCACCCCATGAGGTCACAAAATTACCTTGTGAAGTCCCAAGGTGCCTCTTTAACTTGGCGTGTGCACTCTCCGCCCTATTGGTTGTTATGTTCCCAAAATGCATCACCTTATCAGTCCAAGCATTTACAAACTTTTCTTTGAATTGGTTCATATTGATGACCCCTCAAGTGTACAAGATCGTAATAGTAATAACCGGTGAGACTGGATATCGTCCTCAGGGAACATATAAAAAATCAACTATCTAAAAGCTCAATTTACTATTAATTTAAACTTTATTAAAGCTACAAATTCGATTGATTAAGAATAAGAATTAAACTCCTAAAAACAGTCAAATATAAAACTGAAAAGTAAATTTTTGAAAACTCTTTAGATTAAATTATCTAGGATAGTAAACTTTCTTGTGATCACCTTCAATTCTTATTTCAATTAATCAAATTCCTTTGTTCTGTAGGTTCTAGCACTAGTCATTAAAAACCTTCTCCCGAAGTACCTTAACACCTATTAGTCTAATCACTAATACCCTCTCCTGAGGCGTACAGTTAATAGTCCAATGCATTAAACACAATTATAACGTGCAACCTCCTAGGCAATCAACAACCTCTCGGTCAATTGATTGATCTAAGTCTATAATTTGATTTTCAGACTATTAATCCTTTCTCCCGAGTCAAATTAACATTCCTATAATCATTCATTTTATGGCCAATAAAAAGAAAACATTAATAATCCAAATTATAAAACAAAACCTCAGAAATAGATTAATCAAAATAAGAATATCAGGATTCTACAATCCAGATTTACATTCTAGACTTAAAATAAACCTAGCCTAACATGATTAAGAGTTCACACATCAAAGAATTAAGATCATAAATAAACATACTCAAATCTTGGACTTTGATCTTCAATTCTTCTCTGTCTTCTCTTTGTTCCCCTTTGTTAGCCTTTTTTTCTAGAAATTTCGTTCTCAAAAAAGATAATCATCCTAAAACCCCACTACAATGACCTATTTATAGTATTTCACTAAAGAAAACCTTAAAATAATAAAACACGTCTACCGACCGCAGTCCATAAGTGACTGACCGTGGTCCACAGTAAAAAAATCGAATATGTGAAATCTCTGGAGCAACCGCGGTCCGAGGTCTCTAATCGCAAATCGACCGCGGTCAATAGCGGGATGTTGTTTTCTTCTCATTCCTTATTCTATTTATCACGGTCGGCATTGCGGACTGCGATCATTAATGACTTTTCCTCATTTTTGGCCATTTTCAACTCTTCACGTGCTCTTATTCCTATTCCGATTCATTCTAAACCTGCATAAACACTGAAAACCTTTCTCGAACATTATATTCATATAAAAATGCTAGAAATAACATTAAAATCATGTTAATATACAACTAATCATGCAACAATGCTCTAAATGCATATTTAACTAAATATAAGCAAATACTCTTAATTTTCTATTACACTAATGTAGATTATACATAAAATACCTAAAGTATAGTTAGTCTGCTATGCAACTAACAGTTCAACCAAGCATTTTTCACATATGCAAGAACCTTATCAAATGTCTTGTACTCCACCTCCATAGGCCCCAACTTTTCATTGTAGTCAATCTCAGTCTCACTGTTCACCAAGGCATTCCAATTCTGAAGAAATTTGTTAAAATCATAATCCTTGGGAAAGATTTCTTTAGTGTTGGCCAAAACATTCCTATTGATGTGCCATGTACACAATAAGTTTGTGTATTTGTGGAACACATTGGCAACCGCATTCATAAGGGCCAAATCTCTATCAGTGATAATCACATTAGGCCCAAAAGGCCTAATAATCAACTCTTTCAATCTCTGTAGACACCAAGTGTAATTGTCTTCTTTTTTAGCAGAAATATACCCAAATGCACCAACAAATGTCATATCCGTAGATGTCACACCAACAATCTGTATAACAGGATATTTGTACATGTTTGTCTTGTAGGCACAATCTATTAATAAAACTCAGAAAAAGATTTCAATAACTCAATTGAATGCGGGTGAGCCCAAAATATGTCTCTTACTACATCACTTTCAGCTTCACACCTATGCCACTCAGTGTATTGTGTTTCATCCAACAAGTGTAACAATTGTTGCATTTGTGTCCTATCCCCAACTTCTATTAATCTTTGCTTTTGTCTTGCATTGTAGAAAGTCCTCAAAGTGGATGAATTCATTGCATTTCTTTCTTTTAATGCCATTAAAATCTCTCTTGGTCGTGCATTGCCCTTCGTTATTTGCAACATGACCTCAACTTCATCCCTGTCCAACCTACCCGCGTACGAGTGACCTTCAAGGTATTTAGCTGCCGGGTGATTGTGGGTACCACATGCTACGGTCAAGATCCATATAGCTTCACTCGGGTTCTTTCCATTTAACAAAAATGGACAGCCACACTTCTTCGTTCCTGTCTTTGATCTTCCTTTAACTTTTTCCTCGCCATCAATACATTGCCTTTTGAGTCCTTTCTTGTATGACCCATATCTTTCACAAGCAAGATTTACTCTTGCTCGTCTACCATTTCCACTGGCATCAGAGTTTTTTATGGTCACAACAAACCCATTAATCTCACCCTGATCTTGTGCCCATGAATTCATTTCTTCTCTTGACCCAAATGGACCTGGTGGTGTAAATTGCTCTATATAATCAACAATTATATTGGTGCATTCTTCTTCAATCTACAATTATCAAAATAAGTATTAATTAGTCAAGGGAACTGAACAAAATGGCATAGTCTCAGCCAGGCACATTCTCGACCACACAGGGTCGAGACTCACAGCATGAGTCTCGGACAGAGCATATTGAGACTCAAGCATGAGTCTCGGTCATATAGGCTCATGCGTGAGTCCCGATCATTTAGGTTGAGACTCAAGTGTGAGCCTCGATCATCTTTGACCGAGACTAATACTATGAGTCTCGGCCACACAGGGCCGAGACAGTCAATCGTAAAACACTCTTTTGAGCATGATTTTGAATTGCACAGTATTTCGAAAATACCTAATTTACGCCCATTTCGCTTGTAGAATCTGTTTCTTGTGCCATTTTTTTTCAAAATCAAAGGAATCTAAACTTCAAACGTGCCCTAAACTTGGACAACGAAAGTGAACATTTTAGCATGTTAGTTTCATGCATTTTTGGTTCATTGTAATGTTAACAACTAATTTAGAATGCATACCTCGCAGAAGCTGGTCGGAGTCTCGTCAGACGGTTTGGTCGTCGTTGCTGGAGAAGAAACACTATGGTGGTGGGAATGGTGGTAGGGACATCGGTGGGCCAATGGAGGTGATTAGTGGGGTAGGGGTGAGGTGAATAACAAAAAGGAAGGGTAAGTGGGTGTTTAATAGAGGGCATTTTCATCATTTTATAAAGGGATAAAATAGACCTTGAATTGTGGGGTGAACTAATCCACTTGTAGGATGATTTTAGCCCCACCCTTAACAAACCCGATCCTAATCATATTTCTCATTTGATAAGGCAATACTTCGTTTCGTAGCGGGAGGAATGTCATGCATTGGTCACTAGATAATTAGACTAACACTACATTGAAAGTAGTTGCCACCAATAAACCCATGTCAAGTAGTATCATCTATTTCTCTAGTGGAGCCGGTAATTAGTCACGTTGTAATGATTCCTTCGTTTCTTGCACCCTAGTTGAACCGAGATAAGTGGCATATTGGGCTTCAAATTTGTTAAGCTGGCACAGCATATCAATTATCACCTACTGCCAACCATCATCACCAAGGCCAAGGCCTGTTGGAATGACGCGATACCCACAATTATCATTGACCTTGACGTCAACCACGTTTAGAATGTGATTATTTTACCCAACATGAAATGCCCCAAAATAATTTGAAGTCATCCTGGACTGAGTCCTATGAACCTTTTGCTTCAAAACTTTCTTTTTCAATATTGCATTGGATGAGGAGCTCGAGCCAATAGACATAACATGTTCAAAATGGGTCGGGTCTCGCTTTGTATCCAACTTCTTTGGCCTTCCCTTTGTTTTGATTTTTTCATTAGGAGGAACAATAGATGATACTCGAACTCTTCTCAAACAAGGCTTGCACAATCTTTTTTTTTTCCATTTTCATCACTTCTCTCTATCTTATCTGCCATTTTTTCTGATAAAGCTCTGGAATTGAAGTATTGCGGTCTTTTAGGGTCATCAAGGCTTAACTTTTGCCAATGAAGATGGATATCCTCTAATGGGATCGGCGAGTGGGCAACTTGATACATAGCGAGCTCATGAGCACATGGAAGCCCATGTGTTGTACGCAACACACAACCACAACACCCTTTATCAACACCAACACTTTGTACACGGTGCAACTCAAGTCGAATCTTCTCCAATGCATCCCTAGAGATGAATACATGCAACAATGAGAAAATAGGAACTTGGTATTGATGCACAACAATACTCCAACTCTTCTCAAATGATGCATTGATCTCCGTGTGTTGTAGCTCAAATATTGCATTGATAGCACCCCATAAGGTCACAAAATTTCCTTGTGAAAACCTGAGGTAGTTTTTTAACTTGGCGTGTGCACTCTCCATCCTATTGGTGTTGTGTTCCTAAAATAAATCACTTTGCCAGTCCAAGCATTTACAAACTTTTCTTTGAATTGGTTTAACTATGAATTTTTTACATATGCAAGAAACTTATCAAATGTCTTGTATACTGCTTCCATAAGCCCTAGCTTTTTATTATATTCCACCTTCGTCCCACTATTCACCAAGTCATTCCAATTATGAAGAAATTTTTTAAAATCATCATCCTCAGGAAACATTTCTTCAGTGTTGGCAAAAACATTTTTGTTAATATGCCATGTACACAATAAGGTTGTGTATTTTGGGAACACATTGACAACTTCCTTTATCAGGGTCAAATCTTTATCAGTGATAATTACATTAGGCCCAAAGGATCCAACCATCAACTCTTTCAATCTCTATAGACACCAAGTGTAATTGTCTTCTTTTTCATTGGAAATGCACTCAAATTCACCAGCAAATGTCATATCCGTAGATGTCACACCAACAATTTATATAATTGGATATTTGTACCTATTTGTCTTGTAGGTAAAATCTATTAACAAAACGTCAAAAAAATATTTCAACAACTCAACTGAACGAGGGTGAACCCAAAATATGTCTCTTACTACATCACTTTCAACTTCATACCTATGTCATTCAATGTATTGTGATTCATCCAACAAGTGCAACAATTGTTACATTTGTATCCTACCCCCAGCTTCTATTAATCTTTACTTTTGTATTACATTGTAGATAGTCCTCAAAGTAGATGAATTCATTGCATTTCTTTCCTTTAATGTTATTAAAATCTCTCTTGGTCGTGCATTGCCCTTCGTCATTTGCAATATAACATCAACCTCATCCTTGTCCAACCTACCCGCGTACGAGTGACCTTCAAGGTATTTAGCTATCGGGTGATTGTGGGTACCACATGCTATAGTCAAGATCCATATACCCTCACTTGGGTTCTGTCCATTTAACAAAAACGGACAATCACACTTCTCTGTTCCTTTCTTTGATCTTCCTTTAACTTTTTCCTCACCATCAACACATTACATTTGGGTCCTTTTTTGTACAACCCATATCTTTCACAATCAAGATTTACTCTTGCTCGTTTATCCTTTCCACCGACATCAAAGTTTTTTATGGTCACAACAACTCATTAATCTTACCCTGATCTTGTGCCCATGATATCATTTCTTCTCATGACCCAAATTGACCTGGCAGTGTAAATTCCTCTGTATAATTAACAATTATATTGGTGCATTCTTCTTCAATCTACAATTATCAAAATAAGTATTAATTAGTAAAGGGAAAAAGAAAAAATTAGCACAGTCTCGGCCACACAGGACCGAGACTCACTCACTGAATGAGCCTCAACCTGCATGACTGAGACTCACGAAATGAGTCTTGTTCTGCATAACTGAGACTCATTCACTGAGTCTCGGTCACATAAGGCCGAGATAATTAATTGTAAAACCCACTTTCAAACACAATTTTGAACTGAACAAGGTTCAAAATATACCTCATTTACGCCCATTATGCTTGTAGAATCTATTTCTTATGTCATTTCTTTCAAAAATCAACTGAACTCAATTCAAATGTGTCCTAACTTACAACATGAAAATGCACATTTAAACACATCAATTTGGTCCATTTTTTTGCTGATTGTAATTGAAAATTGTGATTTATAATATATACCTTGCAGAAAATGGGTTTGAATGCTCCTCGGAATGTTTGTCGGAGTCTTGCTAGACGAGTTGGTCGACGTCGCTAGAGAAGAAGGATGTGTGTGGTGGGGACGATTGGGATGATTAATGGGGTAGGGTGGGGTGAATGAAAGACAAGTAGGATAAGTGGGTGTTTAAGGAGGTTATTTTCGTCATTTCAAATAGGGGTAAAATTGGATTTAAATTGTGGGGTGAACTAATCCATTTCGGTGATTTTAGCCGTAGTCTAAAAAATCAATTATGAAAAAGACATGTAACTAAGCACGCAAAATTTATTTTGATTTGAAAATGAATAAAGTAAATTATGAACAACAATTGAATCATCGCTCGTTAAGCATACTTTGATTTGAGAAAAATATTTATAATCATAACAATACATCGAAGTTTGATTGCCAACACAAACTTCAAAATCTCAAAAGAATGTTCAAGAGGATTTTCAAATTGTTTACCAAGAAAATGAAAGAATCATAGGAAAACTTTCTAAGATTTTTTATTCCTCTTTTTGAATCCTTTTTGAAAATCAAACAATGCCTTTGTTTTTATAAACAAAAACCTTTTAAAGTCATTGACTATTCATGATTTAACCAAATTTAGAATCAACAATTCAAATTGAATATAGCAAATGAACTTCTTTTTGAATAAGACATAATCACCACCATAGAATGCATTTTAGTATTATGGAGCTGATTTCATTTATTGTTACGCACGTTTTGGATACATCAACATGTAAACTCATATTTTCAATAGCTGGAGCATGTTCAATGTATTGATGAAGCTTTTTGCAATAGTCAAGAGACTCGTATGTGTTTGTAACTCACTAGAACACATTTCAACATCTATTGGAATGCATTTCAAATGTTGAATCTCTAGTTTTGTCGATGTGTTCAAAATGAGTTTCACAATGTGTGAAACAAGTTTTATCAAATCAAACTCAATGTAGATCATATGTGAGACACTTTAAAACATGAATTTTGAAAATGATTCAGCACAAATATGATTTTCTCTATTAAAACCAATAGTGAAACTTCTGTCATCCGTACTCTCATAAAACGTATAGAGACCAATGTTCACCATATTCATGACAAAGTTCCTTCTCCCTTTCATCAAGTTGTTGCTCACCTGTGCCTTCTAATGATTAAATTGCCGATTGATTCACTAAGTCGTTGGCTCACTTTAGATTTTGTTACTTTTGAAACAAACTCACCCTTGTGTCTCTTCCCTCTTCTATGTCAAGGGATGTTAGCAAAGCTCATTGAAACTTTATTGAAGTTATACCTTATCAAAGTCTCTAACAAGTTTTTAAGTTGTTACTAGTTTCTTATCTCTTAGCTCTAATACATGTGATATGTCCCAGTAGGATAATGACAAGTGTAATAAAATCTCAGGCTATAATTTCTCCTCTTATATTTGAAAAGAAACCCATAGCTCATATTGAGCTTAGCTTAGCAATAATTCCATCAATAATACTCTCTATTATGTTTTTCCCCCTTGACAGAGAGGGAGACTTTTGGTTTAAGTGACCATGGCTTTTGAAGAAAATAAATTAAATTAAATTAATTAATTAATTTAATTAATTAATTAAATTAAACGAAGAAAATAAATTAAATTAATTTAAGTGACCATGGCTTTTGAAGAAAATAATTTTTTTTAAAAAAAGTGAAGTCCTAAGAGCAGACGCCGTTACATAACGGTCGTCCGCGCAATGCAGCGCCCATATCCACTAACGGTAAAAGCTGCCATTGAAACGCGCGCAATCCAACCAATAGCAAATCCTCTCCCTCTATATCTCTTTCTCTCTCTATCTCTCGCGCTCTCGTTTTTTATCACGTTCTCGGCCGGACGAAACGGAATTCCCCTCTCCCCCTCCTTAGGGGACCTGGGTTTTCCGGCATGGATCCAGGCGAAGTTCTCCTTGTCCTCCTCATCGCCGGCCTCATCTCTGGCGCCGCTCTTCATCCAGTTCTCCCATCCGTCATTCTCGAGAATCTCGATCTCGCGAGAAGCGACGGAAAATTCCGCACCGGTGACGACGATCTCTACTGTGATAGCTGGAGATTCTCGGTGGAGACCAACGACGCCGGCCCCTGGAAATCGATTCCGGCGAGGTGTGTGGGTTTTGTGAAGGAGTACATGACCGGGGCGAAGTACGCGTCGGATCTTAGTGTGGTTGCCGATGCCTCTTTGTCGTTTGCTCACGAAATTGAGATCTCCGGCGACGGGAAGGACGCGTGGGTTTTCGACGTGGACGAGACCCTGCTCTCTAATTTGCCGTACTACGCCGTTCACGGATTCGGGTACGTGATTGTCCGATTCTTAGCCGTTGGTTAAAAAATAATTAATTATTACTTTTTATCTAATCTTTTTTTTTAATATCAAATAGAAAATCATTTAAATTTAATTAAATTCTATATGATTCTATTTTATAAAAATAAATTGGAAATTTTTATATTCTTCAGATCGGAGGAGTTTGACGAGAAGTCGTTCGATGGGTGGACGAGTTTGGCGGAATGCCCAGCTATTCCTCCCAGTCTCAAACTATACAAACAACTCCAGCGACTGGGATTCAAGGTGATTCTGTTGACGGGTCGAGCCGAATCTCAGCGCAACGCCACCGGCAAAAATCTTCTTACGGCAGGTTACCAAGACTGGCACAGTCTCATTTTGAGGTATCTTCCTCTACGAAGCTTAATTCTTTCCTTACTTTCTAAATGGTTACAACTACAACGATAAATATATAGTTTTTAAAAATATATTTTATATTTTGTAGATACATTTCGTTATTAAAATTTATATGGAAAATATAAATAAAAATTAAAAAAATAAATATGTAAAATTATAAAAGTCATAATATATAAACATAAAAATAAAATAGTCATTTTATGTACATAAAATAATATTCAAAAGAAGTGAAAATCTTAGAAATTATTATCAATGTTTAAACTATATTATTGGTATATGTTGAAAATAACTGTCCAAATTAATGTATTAAAAGATGAAGTAATACAAAAAAAAAAAATAGTATCTGAAATCTAAGACTATATCTGATGACTGTTTATAAAAGAAACGAATGAATTTAAATGTATATTTTAGCAAAGGGTAAATTTCAAAAAATAAAAAATAAAAGTTTTCTAGAGAAAATATTTAGTACTGTAAACTTTATAGGGTATTTTTCTATTTTTCTATGTATTTGATGAACTATTAATTTATATTTTCGTTGGGCCTTGAAGAGTTTTTTTTTTTTTTTTAAATAATTATCTTATGCATTTAGTGGGATTATCATTTTAGTACTTTGGGCAAGTGAGAAGCAAATTATTATTTAATCTAAATTATTATGATTATTAATTTGAAACAGGGGAACTTCTGATATTGGCAAAGATGCTGTTGTGTACAAGTCAGAGGCGAGACAGAAGTTAGAAGCAGAGGGATATAGGATACGTGGGAGCTCCGGAGATCAATGGAGCGATTTGTTTGGGTCTCCGAAGGCCACAAGATCATTTAAACTCCCAAATCCAATGTACTACATTTCGTGATTATCATGAATTCCTGAAGAAGCCAACCAACTTGGGAAAGTTCATCGTTGGAACCCGAGAACTCTCCCAATTACTGATTACACGAGCAAAGCTCTAGATGCTTTGATGGGGATTAATATATCCACCAACTGTGGAGGAGGAAGCAGTCTGGAATTGATGTTTTACAGTTACGTTTTCAATAATATAAATGTGATCAGTCACTGTTAAACTAAATTGCAGGTGTTAGAGCGTACCATTTAACCATGAAGTGGTTGTTCAGCGAGAAAAGAAATTGCTGCCCATGAAGTAGAAGAGACTGGTAACCTTTGTTCATTAAAATTTATCAATTATCCATCAGAGGATTCCATTAATAACACCAAGAAAATAGAATGTTGGATTGATCAGTGAAAAAAGAAAAAAAAAGGGTTTAGCAAATTCACAACTCAATTCAAATAATTCAAGTTCAAAAAATAATTTGAAATCTAACTCAAGCCAAACAGTTTTAGTTCAATTTAAATTGGTTTGATTAAGAGAAAGAAAATTGGAGTCTCTTTTCAAGAGTGTAATGAAATTTTCCCAAGGATGTAAAGTTTAAATTCTTAGTATGAATACATGCAAGGAAAGAGGTGCTTTTGTCAAACAAAGAGATAACATCATAGTTAAACATTATTATGATTTTGAATTATATCAAAATGATAATAATAACATTTTTAATTATATCAAAGAGCTTCTCTTTCATAATTATATCAATGTTCGGTAGAAACAAGGAAATTAGACCCCTATATTTTGAATGATATGTTGACCCATTTAGTTTTAATTCTTCATGTGTCCATTGTTTGATAATGGGTAGCTCTTAATCACTTAATCTCTAATTCAATTTGTACAAGGTTTCTTTAGTGCTAGTCTCTTAGTTGATGTTAGCAACTTGGTTAATTTTGTATTTAAAAAACTAGTTAGAAATTGAAAACTAATTAGAACTCTTTTGATATACAAACCCTTGTTGGGGTATATGAAAGGTATTAGCAGAAAATTAAAATTTTTGTGAGATCACTTCTATGCGAGAAAATTTAGGTCAATTTGGTTATAAGTTGTAACTTATTTGTATTCTCTAATGTATAATTATTTCTCATCTCCAATGAACTTAGGTGATATGTTGAACCATGTCGAATTTATGTTCTTGCATGTAAGTTTCTTTGCATTCACTCAAATTGTTAATTATTTGGATGTGTACTCATTTGATTTGTTTCTGCATTTCCTGTGCACAACAAATTGATATCAATCATAATATTTTTTTTGTATTTAACTGGTACTATAATTTCAAGTGTAATCAATTATAATATTTTTATATTAAATAAAAAAATAAGATTTTTTATTGAATCCCATTTTTTGTATAGCTTCAAGCTATAAATGTTTTCTTAATAAAGTTTTCTTTTATTCATATGGTACAAAATATGTAAAAAGAATATTTCAGTCAATAGATATGACTGAAATAATTTTAAACATTTTAGCGAGCTTGAAGGCCTTAGTCTTTAATTCAAATATATAAACAAAAATAACTTTAATTAAATACAATCAAAATCATCAAAATATATATATATATATATAAGGATTTTTTCAACTTAGAAAAATAATATAGTATATTTTTTATTCTCTTTATGCTTTATAGCATAATACTATTTAAAAATTATGATTACCATGATATTAAAAATTATTTTTGCCTTGATCACTATTATATTTTTTTACTCATACTGTCAAGACCCCTTCCCTAGGCCAAAAAGTGGTTTGACCGAAACAGTGGCCCGACGAACTCACTTACTATGTTAAGTTTGTCGAACCATTTTTAAGCCCTTTTTTTCAATCTCATACAACAAACGATATCAGAATAATTCAAAGACTCAGGGCGAAAGTAAACAACATACGAAGAGTAAGCATCATATTACATGTATGTCTTGTTCAAAATACACAGTTTGACCTTTATATATATAAGAGTGACCAACCTCTAAACAAAAGACCAAAAAAGAAGCAAACCATCAGGGACTAGGCGATCACCACATCTTTTCCTTTGTCCACAACCGATGAACCTAAAATGTTAGTAAAGTAGTGAACCTAAAACCAACGTGGCTCAGTGAGTAATAAAATCAGCATATTACCTAACTAGCATCCAAAACAGTGCATGTCTGCATGTACAGTAACCAAACAATGCTTAAAAGCATGACATAGTATAAAAGTAGTTATAAATAATGCAACAGTTATAGAATAGTATTTTAAATACATGACAGTTAAAAACTTATGTCTGAACTAGGGTTTCAATCATCAAATCCAACTCTATGGTCATCGCTCAAGCAGGTTGTAGGTCAGGCATACCAGCCACTCAAGTGGGTTATAAGTTAGGCATATTTCTCGAATACCCTAACCCTGCGCTCATTCCTCAAGTGTTGTCACTCAAGCGGGTCGAAAAGCTAGGTGCATTGATCATATGCTCTAACCTATGCTCGGACCTTAAGTCTAATCTCAATCACATCGTACCCCGACCCCACGCTCGGACCTCAAGCTTATGGTTTCACTATCAGTGTACATCTATATATATTTAAAAACCAATTGATGTACTCAAATCCCATGAAACCATTCAATCAATGTTACTTCAAATATATTATTATCAATAGCAAATTCACAACTCAATTCAAATAATTCAAGTTTAAATTTTTTTTTTAAATCTAACTCAACCCAAACAGTTTTAGTCCAGTTTAAATTGGTTTGATTAAGAGAAAGAAAATTGGATTCTCTTTTCAAGAGTGTAATGAAAATTTTCCAACGATGTAAAGTTTAAATTCTTGATATGAATACATGCAAGGAAAGAGGTGCTTTTGTCAAACAAAGAGATAACATCATAGTTAAACATTACTATCATTTTGAATTATATCAAAATGATAATAATAACACTTTTAATTATATCAAAGTGCTTTTCTTTCATAATTATATCAATGTTCGGTAGAAAAAAGGAAATTAGATCCCTATATTTTGAATGGTATGTTGATCCATTTAGTTTTAATTCTTTATGTGTCCATTTTTAGATAATGGGTGACTCTAAACCACTTAATCACTCATTCAATTTGTATAGGGTTTCTTTAGTGCTAGTCTCTTAGTTGATGTTGACAACTTTGTTAATTTTGTACTTAAAAAACTAATTAGAAAATGAAAACTAATTATAACTCTTTTGCTATATAAACCCTTGTTAGGGTATATGAAAGGTAATTAGTAAAAAACTAAATTTTTGTGAGAACACTTTTATATGAGAGAATTTAGGTCGATTTGGTTATAAGTTGTAACCTATTTGTATATAATTATTTCTCATCTCCCATGGATTTAAGTGATACGCTGAACCATGTTTAATTTATGTTCTTGCATGTAAGTTTCTTTGCATTTACTTAGATTGTTAATTATTTGGGTGTGTACACTCATTTGATTTATTTCTACATTTACTGTGCACAACAAATTGATATCAATCATAATATTTTTTTTTTATTTAACTGGTACTATAATTTTAGGTGTAATTAATTATAATAGTTTTATATTAAATAAAAATAATAAATTTTGATTGAATCATCATTTTTTTGTAAAGCTTCAAGCTATAAGGGTTTTTTTCGCAAAGTTTTCTTTTATTCATACGAAACAAAATATAAAAAAAAAGAATATTTTAGTCAATAGATATGACTAAAATAATTTTAGACATTTTAGCAGCCTTGAAGCTTGAAGACCTTTGAAGCCTTAGTCTTTAATTCAAATATATAAACAAAAATAATTTCAATCAAATACAATCAAAATCATCAATATATATATATATATAATTTAGATAAATAATTTCCTAAGGATTTTTTTTTCAACTTAGAAAAATAATATAGTCTATTTTTTTATTCTCTTTATGCTTTATAGCATAATACTATTTAAAAATTATGATTACCATGATATTAAAAATTATTTTTGCCTTGATCACTATTATTTTTTTCCTCATACATCATAGCAATTATATTCATGTTCATATCAATAATTATTATCAAATAAAACATTCACTTAAGAGAATGTGTTATACCACTTTAATAAGAATGATTATTTTTTATTAAAATAAATTTTATTTTGCTTATGCAACAAATTGAGCAATTTCATACTTATATCACGAGGATCATTCTTTTTTAATAACATTAATAAGAGAGATATATATCTACCTTTTTTTCTTAATATCAAATATTTATGATTTTAACCTCTATATATAATTTACAAATAAATATGCATATATAACTGTATTAGAATAATAATAAGAAATAATATATGCATGTGAATACTAACAATAATATTTTATTTTTAAATCTCCACATCTTCATTTTTTTACCAAAATGTATTATTTGTATGAGTTGGTAAGATAACCTCCAAAAAAGAGCGATAAGACAAATTTTTCTTAAATAACCGGCCTCTTAGAATGAGATAATTTATCTGTTTTTCAATGTTTGACTTTACATATGACAAGACTTAACTACTAGCAACATAAACTTATAGCACTATTAGTATTATAAAAATCAAGAATAGAATATAAGTACTTGATTATATTTCAAAATTAATTATTTATTTGTCACATTTTGACTTTTGATTTTTAATTTGAAAGATCATACGAGACGCAACTACAAAACATATTTTCTTCATTAGTAGCATTATATATAATCTATATTAAACAATACATATATAAGAAATATATGCATCTTTCAAATAATAATATAAAAATTGATCATACAAATTAAAAATATACTTTTAAACTTTCATCTTTGAAATTTTTATTTCTTTTGAAGTAATTTCTTTGATCTTAAAAAAAATTTATCAAGAGCATTGTAGTGATAATATGTTATAAATCTAACTAGAATTAATTATAAAATATAAGAAAAATTAAAGAAATAAAGATGAACTACTTAAAAATGCTAGAAAGAAGAAAAAAATTTCAAAAAAGAATTATTATCTTTTATAATGATTTCTAAGACAGAAAACCCTTTATAAAGATTTTGGGACACAGAGATTACATTAATCATAATAAGCATAATTAAAAATATTTAAACAATCTCATTAAATTGAACATTATAAGATTTAAGAGTTACAAAATATTAAATAGTACGACTTCGAGAGACATTCAAAATAATTATTTATAATATTCTTGAATTTCTTAAATTTTTATAATTGCGCCATTTCTTTTTTATTTTCTCTTTACTTACTTTTTTCTCTATAAATCTTACATGAGTGCCATTTGCTAGTTATTTAATAAAATAAAACTAATTTGATTAGTAATTGATTTTACCAAAAATCTTTTTAAAATTGTCAAATTAGTTTTATTTTCCATTAAAAGAAAAAGCAAAAGCATTGCGCCACGCGGCATAGATACAGATAGAACGAGAGAGAGAGAGAGAGAGAGAGCAGTCATATCGCGGAAACGAAGAGGTGAGGAGGGGAAGAAGATCGTCGAAGAAGAAGAAGAATTAGAAAGAGAGGTATTAATCAAACA
>JAJIYU010007867.1:0-18674 GCA_030144865.1 Tinospora cordifolia | reverse complement strand
ATTTGAAAAATGGTTGTTTGAAAAAGATCCACTGAGCTTTGTGCTCACCCCTTCCTCTTCTTTTTCAGGAAATTAAATTATGAAGACCATGAAATTTGGATTTTAGCAAGTTTCTATTTTTTTTTAAAAGTTTTTTTTTAATGTAAGGGCATGTTGCTTAATTTTGAATAAGTCTTCCGCTGAAATTTTATTTTATTTTAGAGGTTATGAATTTCTTTTGATCAATAATGTAATTTTTTACATTATAAAGGTATGTACTTTTTTTATATAAATAAAGAAGTTGAATTTTTCTTTATCTTTAATTGCCTTGATTTTATTGAATGATATTTGCATTCTTGAATCTATTCTAAGGCATGAGGTACTGAAAAATAGAAAGTCAAGTGTGCGTCACTTGTAAAGTAACATGACCCAACTCGCCAAATGGTTAAGTCCACTATCAAATAATGGTGGTTATGTCCAATGCTCAAAGAATGCGGAGGTTGGGCTGTTACAAGATACAGGTACCCCATGAAGTATCACTATCCTTGCACATACAATTTGGTGTGGTAACCCACACAGTCCTTGATGTTCACTGGAAGAAAATGGGCAAATTTGTTAACCTATCAACAATTACCCAAATGACATTATATCTACCTAGAGTCTGTGGTAACCCAACAATAAAATTCATTATCGTATGTTCCCATTTCCATTTAAGAATGGATAATGGTTGCATCTGCCCTCCAGGCCTCTAATGCTCAACCTTTACTTGCTAACACACTCCACATTTCTATACATATTTAGTTGTATCCTTTTTCATTCCATGCCCCCATACTATTCTTTTTATATCATGATACATCTTGGTCGCTCCTGAATGGATAGTGTATTGTGATCTATGTGCATCTTGGAGTAAATCAACTCTAAGCTCTAGATGAACTGGTACCCATATCCTCCCTTGGAATTGTAAGATACCATTAGAATCTTGATGCCAATCATTTCAATCAGAACTATCAGCCCAAGAATCATATATCTCAAAATCTGGAACATGTTATTGCAAATCCTCAATTCTTTGATTTTGAGCATCTGTTAGTCTCATTCGCATTTGAGCGCATATGCCCAATGAAACATCAATAGAAAATGTACCCATGATTGTAGCCTATTCTATCATCCGCCATTCATAAGCCATTTGACAAGCCACAACTCCAACTCTAGTCCATTTCCTGCGTAATTCATCAACAACAACATTGGCTTTTCTAACGAGATACTGAAGAGTGAAATCATAATCCTTAAGGAGTTCTACCATCTATGTTGCTTCATATTCAAATCTTTTTGATCAAACAAGTACTTTAGACTTTTATAATCAAAGTATAATGTGAACTTCTCAAGATAATGTTTCCAGATTTTAAAGCAAACACCACATCAGCTAATTCTAGGTAATGTACTGGGTAGATTTTCTCATGCACCTTTATGCCTAGATGCATAAGTTATTACTCTTCCCTCTTGAATCAAAACACACCCCAACCTTGAATGCGATGCATCAGTATAAATAACCAGTCTAATATAGGTGTCATAGTCAATCTGTTCAATGCAATAAAAGACTTTTCACATTAATCAGTCCACATAAAGGACACAACCTTCTGATTTAGGCTAGTCGGTGGAGCAGCAAATTTGGAAAAAGCCTTTGCAAACTTCCTATAACATCTAGCTAAACCCAGAAAACTTTGAATTTTAGTTACTGTGGTTGGTCTTGGCCAGTGGATAATAGCCTCGACCTTTGAAGAATCTAAAGAGATAACCTTTGCACTTACATGATCCAAAAACTTTACTTCATCCATCCAAAACTCATATTTACTAAACTTTGCATAAAACTTGTGCTCTCTCAGGATTTGTAAAGTAGCCCTAAGATGTTGTTTATGCTCCTCCCAAGTTCTGGAATAAATAAGAATATCATCAATAAAGATAATGAGGAAATGATCAAGATATGGTTTAAACACCCTTTGCATTGAATTTATAAGCATAGCAAGTGCATTAGTTAACCTAAATGGCATAACCAAAAATTCATAATGTCCATACCTTGTTCCAAAAGTTGTCTTTGGAATATCATCTTCTCTTATCCTTAATTGATGATACCCTAATCTCAAATCAATCTTTGAAAAATATTTTACTCCAATTAGCTGATCAAACAAGTTATCAATTCGAGGAAGTGGATATTTATTTTTCATAGTCACTCTTTTAGCAGATGATAGTCTATACATAACTGTAGACTCCCATATGTTTTCTTTACAAACAACACAGGTGCTCCCAAGGCAACATACTTCAGGTAATAAACCCTTTACTCAACAATTCTTCAAGTTGCACCTTATGTTCTTGTAACTCCTTAGATGTCATGCAATAAGGTGGAATAGAGATGAGTTTAGTACCAGGCATCAACTCAATAATAAAATCAATCTCCCTTCTAGAAGGTAGTTCAGGTAAATATTTGGAAATACATCCAAAAATTCATTTATTACAGGAATTTCTAATAACTGAATACGTTGCTCCTTTTCATCCACTCTCTTTATTCTAGCTAAGTATTGTGCCTCCTCATTAGTAATTAATCGACCTCGAGTAGGAGTTCTCAAGGTATCCATGCCTCTATACACAAAAGAAGGTTGTCTAGGAATCTAAAAAACTACTCTTTCTCAGCAAAACAGTCAAGATACGCATGATAAGTTGCAAGCAAATCCATACCAAGTATGGCATCAAACTCCAAGAATTCTAGCACCCTCAAAATCAACAAACATTTCATATCCTCATATTTAACCACACATTTCTCACATATCATATTAGGATAAATCCTTTCTCTAGTAGTTGTACTCAATATCAAGGGTGTAATAATTCTTATAAGAGTGAGTTTCAATCTATTTACCATGCTACCAAAAACAAATGATAATGTGGAAGCAGCATCAATTAAGACATAGATCATAATATTACAAGTGCTGATCAAACCTTTAATCCGATTCTTGCTAGCCTCTGGATCAAGTTCAGTTATTACCTTAGCTTGCTCTCTTGGAGGCGCTGAAGTCATTTGGGATGTAGTTGCCAACCCCCTTTGGGGTGTTTGAAATGGACATTCACTTCTTTTGTGCCCTTCTGTCAACAATGAAAGCAAGTAATAGATGATTGCGGTGCATTAGACCCTGTTTGTCACTGTACCCTCGTTGCTAACATCCCATTCTACCCTCTACCAACTCCTTATCCTGATGGTACTGGGGATCTCACTAAGGAAGTCTAATTCTAAGACTTCCCCATAAATTGTTGTCCCTTGGAACTTGATATTGAAACTGGCACCATTGGTGCGGCAAGTATCCCAATCCTACTAGATATTTCTCCAATACGAAATCTTATATTCCTCTTAGACTAGTTCCTATTCCACTTCGACTTACTTTTTCCATGAAACATTTTGCTCAGATGATAACAGGGAAGTATATGAAGTAGCTTCGTGATTTGCAGTTTCCACCCTTTCAAAGTCCAATGCTTGATTAACGGCATCCACATATGCCTTTAGCCTAGCTAGTGCCAACCCCTTACATATGACATCACAAAAACCATCACACAGCTTTTTCATTCACAAATTATCAGTGGCTGCTATCTCTGGTGCAAAGAAAAATAATCTTGTAAATTCATGTTCATATTCTCGGACTATCCTATTCACCTACTTCAGATGAAGGAATTGAACCCTTCGTTTATCTTTCTCTGTCGGTGGGCAAAAACACTCATAGAACATCTCTTTAAAAAACTTTCCACGAAACTGCACCTAAATGCTTTCTACCGGTGGATTTTCACCATCATGTCGCATCCTTGATGAGTTTAAAGGTAGCTAATCTAACTTTGTCTTGATTCCCAACTTGCATATCATCAAATATAGTTTTTATTCTCATCAACCGATTTTCAGCAACTTCTAACAGCAAACCCCCTATAAATGTTCAAGGTTCTCTCATTTTAAAAACTTTCAACACCTTATTATACCTTTTCATCACTTTTATCTACTGGTAGTGGAGTTTCTATTGCAACATTAGGTACTACCTAATTGACCCCATGCTACAGGCACCAACTTCAGGGACTACAGGTGCATTAGGCTTCCCTAACTCTTCCCTGATTTAGCCATAATCTCTATTAGTTGTGTAGTATTCAACTGCTGCACCAGTGCCATCTCCTCCTACTTCTTAAACTATTCTCATGGGAATCCATAATTCCTTTGGTTTCTTCTCTTTAGATCTACTTATTCATAAAAGAGAAAAAATGCATTAAATAACACCAAAAACTTTATAATATAAATTTAATAACACCAACAACTTTATAATATAAATTTAGCCACCCACATAAACAAACATAATAATAGAAAAGTTTCTTTCTCTTTCTAAGGTCTTTAAACCTAAGGCTCTGATACCACTATTGTCGTGACCCCTTCTCAGGTGACGTCACGATTGGTACAAGATTCTTAAACATGTTAAAATACTAACATTTCAGAAACCCTGTAAACCTTCCTAACCAATCACCAATTCTTAAAAAAAATTTTGACAGAATCTCCTCTAAAAATATAACATGTCACCAATTCAAATTACATGATAGATCAATATATATATATATATATATCTGTGTGTGTGTGTGTGTGTGTGTGTGTGTGTGTGTGTGTGTGTGTGTATAAATAGATATTCCTTCATCAAATTAACCATTCATCCACGTAATCTACAATTTATTCTAACAATACATTTAGATGGCACAAGTCTATATACATTTCCAAATACAATAATCTTGTTAATTATTACAAATACAACATATTATCAACTCCAAAAGAAAACAAGAAACGGTATTATAACATCTTTCTTTTCCCTTTTGTATCAAAACTTGGAGAAAATAATAGAGAGTAGAATGAGCGAACAACAAGCTTAGTGAATGATCAGACTTATGGTATTATTTAAGTATCATATGGATGAAAACATGAAAGGCAAAACAAATTTCAATGCAAATGAAATAAAAATAGCATGCATGCATCATTTAATGTAGGAACATGCATTCAGTTTCAACCATATACAATCTTTTCAAAACACATGTACCATCTCTCTCCTTCTAGCTAATAGAGTGATTCTGCTCTCATGTGTACCAGTGAGGAGTGCATCAACTTCTAATTATCTAATTATCTATCCATTTCTATCTCATTTATCTCATGCTAGGAATGCACCAACCAAGATTACCACAACGGTTAATCCTATGAGTCTGTTCCTTGAGCCTATGACTAATAGAAATGTTGTCATGTTAATAACCTACTTAGGTATATAATTGACATGCTACAATGCATCAAAATTCTTTCAAGAAATTCAAATAAGCATAAAATGCAATATATCATCCTATTTAAATAAAAATCAGAATTTTTAATATACTACTAATGTTACATAGAATGCCAAAAGTAAAGATTACTCACCAAAATTAATGTTCAACTAGTTTTTAATATCTAAAGCACCGATATAATCTTGTCACCAAAAATCAGTTTATATGCATCAAATCAAATCCAACTCATGTAAATTTATTATAAATCATTTTCAACGTATTTATAGCTCAGATTTAATCCAATATATGCATTTCATCAAACGTGTTGGTGCACTTTAATTCGAATATGCTCAATAATCTTTAAGATTATTTTCTGCTCATATAAAATATTTCTGTAATAGGAAATATCAAAATTAGACTTCCCAATTATATTTTTGCTAATTTTTTCAAATTTTGATAAATAACATAATTGATCAATCACTCACCAAAATTTCAATTGATATCCAAAATTCATGAATTTGGACTTGATGGATACGAATTTTAATTCTCTACATTTCTATGAAATCCAATTAAATTTTTATTAAGGTTTAGCATACCCAAAAGTCCTCCTAAAGTTATTAAACCTTGGGCTTTTACATTGGTATCTACATGACAAATGAATACAAACTATGTATCTGTAATCTACGTGTCACTAGGAGTGTACTGTTATAATTTTTACTTAGTTTTACTCATGGTGGGATAACAACCTATTTGTAGATACTACTATAAAATACCCCCCACAATAAAAACTACACTCATAGGATTGTAGTTTGTGGCTTACTTAAAATTTTTATAACAAGAATAAGAAAAAAAAATGCCTTACCTACGCAGCAAATTTGTCAAAAAAACATTGGATTTTGTTTTCTTTCTTTTCCTTTGCGAATTATTCTCTGTCGTCTACATTCTATGAGATGAAAAACATAAAAACGAATTAAGAAGAAAATACCCACCTCCACCCCTATATACACCTTGTCACTTCCCCCTTCATTTCACTCTTTCTCACTTGCTCTAAACCATAATCACACCCATAACATATATATAACTATTCAAATTACACATCCTAATACCTTTCCAAATATGCTAACTCATGCCCACTTATATATAAACACTTTTTTAAATTTATTCTTAACTTAATCAAACTACTCACCTTTTTCTTCCAATTTCAAACTCCATTCATCAACCCATAAATAAATAAATATATATATATATATATTAACTACTCTATTTTCTTTCCTTTAACACCACATTATTATTATTATTATTATTATTATTATTATTATTATTATTATTATTATTATTATTATTATTATTATTATTATTATTATTATTATTATTATTATTATTATTGTTATTATTATTATTATTATAAACTACCTTAATTTATATATTTTTTATTTTCTAAATCTCTTTGTAAACTACAATTTTTTTAATTTCACGTGACATTAGTTATAATTATATATACATATATAATCCATGCTTATACATAGACACATCATGTCCACGTATAATAAAAATTACGGGTTGTTACATATAGTGTAGAATTGTGACGGCCCTCAGTTTTAGTGCAATAAAAAAAAATGTGTTCGACCATATTTTCTAGAATTAACAAAACAAATTTTGAGCTAATTTTGTAGAAATTAAAAAAAATTAAATAAATAATTATATTAATAATAATAAAATAAATAGGTAATGAATATATAAGAGTAACAATACTTAAAAAAGGTAGGTGGCTAACATTTGAGGAAAAAAAATAAAAGAAAAAGAAGAAAAGGAAAAAAAGGTGGGGGGAATTGAGCCCAGAAGCACAAGTCCTAGCTCGTGCAGGCCAGGGGTGGCTCTATGGGCTAGCCTAGCGCCCCTTTCCCCCTTTCTCTCTCCTTTCCCCCTCTTTCTTTCCTCCTTTCCCATCAAGAAACCATCATTGCCCCTAGTTTTAGTGATTGACAAAGCTGCTAACCTAATCATGCTGGTTTGGCTAGCAAAACTGTCGGCCAAACCATGTGGGCCTAGCCGACAAAGCACCTGGCTATGCAAGGATGCTCCAAACATGTAACAAAAACCTTGTTTTGGACACATTGACACTTCATCATCTCCACTTCACCACCTTCAATCTCCTTAGTCCCAAACCCGAGAAGACTGAGAAATCCTCCAAGGGAGAGCCTTCTTAGACCTCTCCAAGACCGCACTGTTCCTTGGTCCAAGTGTTGAGAATCTTGCAAGTATATAAGATTGCAATAGTAACAAATGGTGAAGATCGAATATCGTCCTCAGGGAACAGGTTAAGGTTAACAATCTTAAAGCCCAACCTAGTGTCAGTATTAATTTTATTAAGGCTTCAAATTGAATTAAATTTTGAAAACTTAATTTAAATCAAAAGAAAATTAAAATCAACCGAAAATTGGATTGAAAACTATTTTAATTAGATGTCTAGGATAGTAAACTATCTTGTAATCACCATTAGTTTTTATTCCAATTAATTAAATTCCTAGTTCTGTAGGTTCTAGCACTTGTCATTAAAACCCTCTCCCGACGCATCTTAATTCTTATTAGTCTTGTTCCTTAATACCCTCTCATGAGGTGTACAGTTAACAATCTAACACAATAAATATAGTAATCACGTGCAACCTCCTATATAATCAACAACCTCTCAGTCAATGGATTACTCTAGGTTTGTATTTTGATTCTCCAATTGTTAAACCTTTCTCCTGAGTTAGTTTAACAGTCAATGATTGATCTATCTATGGCCAATAAATAGAAAGTAATAAACAAACAAAATATAAAATAAAACATCAAAATCAATTAATTGGAATAAAGAATCTCATGTTCTTACAATCAAAATTTACATCCTAGACTTTAAGAGAATTAAGCCAGAAATAATATGGAGTTAACACATCAAAGAATTAAATAAACATACAATCATACTAACAGCTTGACCTTTGTTCTTCGCTTCTTCTCCATCTTTTTTTTGTTCTTTTCTGGCCATCAATATCACTTATTTTTTTCTCTCTCCCTCATAAAGCCTAAAATTAAGTTCTATGTATGCTCTTAATTCAAAACAAAACCTAAATCATGAGGCAAAAACAAAAACGTGTAACATAATCGCATTACTGTAGTCACATGGTAACTAGTGCGAACAACAAATACGTAATTTGCACTTCCCGTGTTACCATGATAACTCTTCTACCCAATAATTATGGATTCTGGTTACCGTGGTCACCTACCGAGGTAACTAGTGGCATGATATTTCCTTGCGTTTCCTTGGCTTTCCTTCTAATTTCCTCAGTTAGTCGTTTTTCAACCACGTTAATCCGTTGATCCTCTATGTTTTCAACCATTCTTCACTTCTCTCGTGCTGTTATTGCTATTTCAGTTCATTCTAAGCCTGTGCAAACGCTCAAAAACTTTCCTAGACATTATGTTCACATAAAAATGCTAGAAATCACATTAAACCATGCTAATATGCAACTAATCATGCAATAATGCTCTAAATGCATATGTAACTAAATATAAACAAATACACTTAATTTCTTATTACACTCATGCAAATTATACATAAAATACCTATAGTATAGTTAGTCTGCTATGCAACTAACAAAGACCCCCAAACTTAGATTATTGTTCGTCCTCAAACAATAACTCAACTCTAAACTGACACACAATATCATATAAATTTAAAATTTTTTTTCACACATCATTGTAACCTCAATCATCCATTCCTATATTTTGCAACTTATTAACAAGTTCCTAGAATCATTCAAGTTGTCTAGATTTTTAGCTTATCCTCTATTCTTCTTCAACTTCGCCCTCTCATCTGTCAGTTTCTCAGTCCTCCTAGACCTTGTCGATGATTTGCAATTGCCATCCCACTTATAGAATTCCTCTCCTAATACATACGTACGCAAACCCTCTCAATTTTCTCCTCTATTTATCCTCTACTCAAATCAAACTCTTGTTAGGATTAGTGGTCTTTTCTTTAGGTTGTAACATGGCCTAGCTCAAGGTATAAGTGTGATAGGATTTTTAATTCTAACTCAAGTGTACACTCATAGCAATAATAACAATTTATTTTGTTTGATTTTCTAAGTGTAGTTTGCTCCTTTATGTTCAATCCCTTATTTTCTTCATTCATACTCACAACCTTGTTTTCATAGCTCCCCCAAACTTATTTCATCACATGCACTTCAATATGTGCCCATATGTACACCCATACAAAAGTAGGAAGCTCACTTTCATTGATAATAATAAAATATTGAATATTTAACTTTTTTCTCTCTTTTTTTTACTAAAAAAATAAAAAAACAAAAACAAAAATTGAAAACATATATATTTCAATGTCAGCATCCCATGCTTCTTTCATATTATCAAAATAGGCAATATTATAACTATGAGTGCACCCAAATAGGTTCAATTGAGATATTTATAAAAGTACAGAGTGTGTATATGTATAATGTTTAGGTTCATAACAAGAAAATATGCTATTAGGCTCAAAATTGGCTGCAAAGGATTATTAAGTGTTGGGACCAGCCTTGAGGCTAGGACTAATACAAAGATGGTCTTCTTCATTTCCCTCCTAGAGTCATTCCTGAGCAGTGTTCAAGATAGATTTGATTCTTTAGAAGTCTATGAAAAATTCTTCCCACTTGTAGTTTGGCTCCCACTCCTCACTTTCCTCAATTTCGGATTCTCAATCCACATAAGACTAAAAAGTTTTGTCAAAGTAAAATTTTAGACAACCAAGCACACAGACTATTAGAAAGCACCTTATTTCTTTGTCTCATCACCCTATAGGAATTAAAAATCTCCTAGGTCACTTAGTAAATTTTTCAACAATATGGTATGGATTTGGCCTACCTAATACAAACATGACCTACATAGTCATAGTCGTAATTACTATGCCAGAATTTATACTATGTGAATACCTACAATATGCAGTTTGTAAAGATAATCTAAAAAATAAAAAATAGATGTGATAAAAGTAGTCTAGAAATAACCTGAGAAATTTGAAAAAGGAAGATCCCTGCACACCCCCAAACTTAATTCGTGTCTTATCCTCAAGAGCACACATTATTCATAATAGGAGAGTAAACACATCGAAGCATGGCATTTAAATAAACTTACTCTCAAAATAAACATGCATAACACAAATATGGCAAGTAAGTTAATTTAGAAAAGCAATACGAAGAAAATAGTAAAGTACAGGCAGAGTATAGCAGGTGCAGAAAGAAGAAATGCAGTAAAAGTATAGTTTACATCTCTAGAAGGATAAATTCAAGCCTAAGCTTCATCACCAAACAACTCATCCCCCATGAAAAAATCATTGTCATCTGCCCCATCATCATCGCCATCAACATCATCTGCAAGTTGCATTGAAGCTTCACAACAACTAAGATCTATGTAAGGGGCCATATAGCGTGGTGGGGGGTCTATCTGAGCCATCTCCAGATGAGCTTTGTGAAAAACAAGAGTGAGATAGGCTAATCCATGAAGAACAGCATGAAGCTCTAATGGTTGGGCACTGGATGTGGAGGCAGCAACTTTAGTAGAGGGTGCTGACGGCATAGTAGAGGAGGTTTCAGAAGAAGTTCTCCTTTTAATAGGTCTAGTGGTAAGCATTTTAACCACAATATGGTCCTTCATCTTAAGCAGAGGCTCACCCTTTTTCCATATAACACCAGCCTGTTTACACAGTTCAGTATTTAGTGTAGGGTGTGGTAAGCTAGCATTTGATTTATCAATGGCTATTTGGATTGAATTAGAGGTTAAGGTGGCTATGTTGATAGATAGACCCTTCATGATGCAGTACACTAGGACATCACATTCCATTGTCACCCTATTAATAGCCAACGAGGGTAAAAGATTAGCACAAACAAGGTAAAGCCATACCTTAGCAGTGGTAGTGAATGAGCTCTTGGCTAAGCTTATGAGATTGTCATTATGGCAATGCCAAGAAGCACCATCTACACAAAGAGTCCATTGGCCTCTAACCCACACCTTTGTACCATCCTACTATGCATCATTAGCATAAAATCCTTGGACAAGAGAGACTATAGGAGTACATGGGGCACACATCAATTGCTCCTAGTGTCGGGTGGCTATCACTGCATCAATACCTAGATTACATTCCTCTGTCATTAGCATTATAACACACTCTGAGATTAACTGGCGGCTATCTTTGATTATAGTGTATCTCTATTTTGTTGCAGCAGATTTAAATCTCTGCCTATCCTCAAGGAGCTGCAGGTGCAGAGGCCTGTCTGGCCTTAGCAGCTACATGTTTCAATCTAGGAGGCCTACACCCAATATTAGTAGGCAATAACCAAGCACTAGGGCATCATGTAAATGCAGAATTACTGGCTACAAGAGTGAGAGTTCAACAAGCACAAGTAGTCATTCTGAACAATAATTATGAAACCATGTAATACATTCATAGTATGGGAAACGAATTGGTAGGCCAATTGGGGTTTGGAAATCGAAGATGTAGTCCTCTAATAGAAGAAATTTCAATGGATAATAACATCAAACACGTGCAGAGCAATAAAATTTAACACTAAAGACTAAAATGCAATATATACTAGACAAAGGCTATCTCAAGAATCCAAGAAAGTGAAAAAAAGCAATCAAAAGAGCTTAAAACTACTTACAATATGCTAGATTTAAGATGGAGAATGCAAGATAAACAAAAAATAAGAAGGTAATGGAGAGCACTTTCAACAAGCACAAATATACCCACATATGCAACTAAATTGGAGAAGAACGACCAACTAACTCATAAGATGAAGGAAATCCAACAAAATAACTATATGCGCTTATATTTTACCGAGTAGATGATGAATGATGGAAGAAAAACCAAATAGAACAAGGCAATGGAGACATTTCGCCCAAAATCACAACGCACAAATGAACCCAAAAATTTTCTATAGCGTTATAAATGACGCCATTACCATGGTAATCATGTGTTGTGCCAAAAATACAAGTTCTGGTTACTACTATAACCCCACTATTTTTATTATATATTTTAGTTTTGGTTTTGTAAAATTTGAAGGATTTAAACTAAACAACTGTAACAACCCAGGCCTACTACGTACCAATATTGTCCCTACCATTGACTGGGCATAGGGTTTTGTTCTTGGCTAAACTCGAACCTGAGTCTCCCAAAAGTGTTCGGCACTAATAAGGCTCGCAATTGCTCATTTAGCCCAAGCATCACTCAAGTGTCAGAGCAACATGGGATATTACAATCCACCCCCCTTAGAGCAGTCTTCTCTTTAAAACTCACACCTCTGTCACACCTAGAGCCGTGCTGATACCATTTGTAACAACCAAGGCCCACAACGTACTAATATTGTCCCCATCTTAGCCACTACTAACTGGATGTAGGGTTTTGTTCTTGGCAAGACTCAAACCTGAGTCTCCCAAAAGTGTTCGACACTAGTAAGGCTCGCAATTGCTCATTTAGCCTAGGCATCGCTCTAGTGTTAGAGTGATGTGGGATATTACAACAACGATCCAAAAGAACAAAATAAAATAAAAAAATAAAGAATCAGTCAATTGCCTCCCACTCAGTGCTATGTTCAACGTCGTTGGCTCGACATGGATACGGTTCTTTATTCTTGTAGTGTTGTTGATTCCACGATTTACTTTGATCCTCCATAAAGGATTTTCAACCTCTAACCATTATCTTTAAAACGGTGCATGTCCACTAGGCTTTGTACTTCAACTGCACCATAGGGAAATACCTAAGTAACAAGGAATGGACCAAACCAACGAGACTTTAGTTTAATGAAAAATAACCAGAGCCATGAATTGAACAGTAATACATGCTAGCCTGGTTGGAATTCTTTCTTTTCAATCAGTTTTTCATGCCATTTCTTAGTATAAATTGCGTTAGTCTCAAAAGCTTTTCGCCAAAATTCATCAAGTTCCACCATTTGAAGTAAACAATTCTCACTACAAGTTTGTGCATTAAAATTAATCTTTTTTACTGCCCAATAAGCTTGGTGCTCCAACTCACATGGTAAGTGATAAGATTTTCCATATAAAAGCTTATACGGGGACATTCCAATAGGAGTTTTGAATGCAATCCTGTAGGCCCATAGTGCATCATCAAGTTTCTGTGCCCATTCTTTGCAGTTAGCTCCAACAATCTTTTGAAGAATTACTTTGATCTCCCTATTAGAGACTTCTACTTGCCCATTCGTTTGGGAATGGTAAGGGAAAGCTACTTTGTGGCGCACACCATATTTAGTGAGAAAGTTATTGAATACCCAACTACAGAAAAGCATACCTTCATCACTCACAATTGCTCTTGGCGTATGAAATCAGAGAAGATATTGCAGGCTAAAGATTTTAGTATTACGCGGGCATCATTCTTGGTTGTGGCCATAGCTTTCACCCACTTTGAAACGTAATCAACAAGCAATAGTATATATTACTTCCCATTAAATGGTGGGAAAGGTCTCATGAAGTCTATCTCCCAAACATCAAATAATTCTACCTCCACAAAGGAATTAAGGGGTATTTCGTTCTTCTTTGAGATGTTACCTTGCATTTGGCATGCTTCACATGCCTTCACAAATTGATAAGCATCTTTAAGCATAGTGGGCCAATAAAACCCACTCTCAAGAACACGTCGAGCAGTTCTTTGATGACTATAGTGACCATTATAAGGATAGTCATGACAATCATGAAGGACTTTCATAGTTTTAGCTTCAAGAATGTAGCGACGGATCACTTTATCAGCACATCACCGGTAATGATAAGGATCATCCCATAAATAAAACTTTGCTTCATGTATGAAGCGCTTGAGTCGAACATGTGATAAATTTGGTGGAGTTGTACCAGTAGCTCTAAAATTAGCAAAGTCAGTATACCATGGTGGTCGGCCTGTGATAGTCAAGAGATGTTCATCAAGAAAGAATTCAACTATACTTGCAGGATCATTGGTAGCATCATTAGAGATTCAAGATAAGTGATCAGCTACCACATTCTTTTTACCTTTCTTATCTTGTATTTTAAAGTCAAACTCTTGAAGAAGAAGGATCTAACGGATGAGGCAAGGCTTAGCATCTTTCTTAGAAAATAGGTGACATACTGCGACACAATCAGTGAACACTATGACATGAGAACCGAAATATATGATCTGAGTTTATCACAAGCAAATACCACAGCTAGCAAATCTTTTTCTTTAGTAGTATAATTTTTATCTGCATCGTCTAATGTCTTGTTTGCATAATAGATAGCTCTAAATATTTTGTCATGTCGTTGTCCCAAAACAGCACCAACAACATTGTCACTGGCATCACACATGATCTCAAAGGCTCTCCCCAAACCAGCGTAGACATGATGTGTCCATATATTAGTGCCTTTTTAATGTAATAAATGCATCTAGGCACTCATCATTAAAATTAAATTCAGCTTCCTTCTCAAGTAGGTTGCAACAGAGGATGAGTAATATGAGAGAAGTTCTTTATGAAATAGCAATAAAACCTCGTATGTCCCAAGAAACTACTGAATGCCTTCTTAAACCATAAAGCGGCATTTCTCCCAATTTAGAACTAGATTCCTCTCTTCACAATGGGATAAAACCTTTTCTAGGTTGTTGGGCAGCCATCAAAAGTTGCACCAAATACAGAGAAGTTGTCCATGAATACCTCCATAATGTCTTCAATCATATCAGCAAAAATGGCCATCATGCATCTCTGAAAAGTGACTGGAGCGGCATAGAGACCAAAAGACATCCTTCGAAATGCATAAGTACCATATGGACAAGTAAAAGTGGTCTTCTCTTGGTCTTTATGAGAAATAACTATCTAATTGTACCCAAAATACCCATCTAAAAAGTAGTAGAAGTCATATCCAGCAATTTTGTCAAGCATCTGATCCACAAATGGCAAAAGAAAATGATCTTTTATGGTGGCTTTATTCAATTTTTTTTTGTAATCAATGCTAACTCGCCACCCTGTAGTAGTTTTGGAAGCAATTGTTTTGCCCTTATCATTTGTTACACTACAATTCCTCCCCTCTTAGGTACCACATAGATAGGACTGACCCATTTTGAATCTGAAATGGCATAGATAATGCTAGCCTTCAGCCACTTAATTACTTCCTTCTTTACCACTTCCTTCATAATAGGATTAAGCCGCCGTTGATGCTCAACTGTAAGTTTATGACCGTCTTCCATTAATATATTATCCATGCAAATTGCAAGACCAATGCCCTGTATGTCTTCAATTGTCCACCCAATGGCGGACTTATGTTCCCTAAGCACTCTTGTAAGTTTCTCTTCTTGAATAGAGGTTAAAGAAGAAGAAATGATGACTGGAAAGGACTTGATTTCACCCAAATAGATATACTTTAAATGATCAAGAAGGGGTTTTGAGTCACTAGGCTTAGGAACATCTTGTAAGTTTTCATATTGCATGGAATCAGATAAAGGTGTGTACATAGTAGTCAGTCTATTTGAAGAGGCTTCTAAGGCTAGAACATTCATTTTCTCAGTTTCAGTCATGGATTGGGAAGAGGAAAGAGATCTAGAAATGCACCCAACCATGTCATCTCGAGAGTTTAATTCATCAAACACTTCAATTGTAACACCCCAACCCCCATATTCCTTAAGCATTGGACATAACCACCATTCTTTGATAGTGGACTTAACCATTTGGCGAGTTGGGTCCATGTTACTTTACAAGTGACTCACACTTGATTTTCTATTTTCAATACCTCATGCCTTAGTGTAAATTCAAGAATACAAAATTTTGCTTTGTGATCAATCAAAGCAATTATTTAAGAGATAAAGAAAATTCAAATTCTTTTATTCATAATAAAAAAGGAAAGTACATAACTTTCTAATTAAACTATTACAGCAAAATAAAAAAACTTAGTAATATGCCTAACTTAAACTTTCCAAAAAAAAAACTTAAAGAAAACGTCTCTTGTTTAGCATCTATGACAATGATCAATTTTTTGAAAAATAAGAGAGGAAGGGGTAAGCACAAAGCTTAGTGGATCCTTTTCAAACAACCATTATTCATGTTCAAACTAATAACACATTCATAATTCAATCACTTGGATATATTAGGCGTTTCAAGCATCAAATTGTTTCAAGTTGAGATTTAGACCAAAAGGGTTTAAAAGACCTTGATGTTCTTAACAAAGTACCTCCTAAGAGTGAAATATGTCATGTCTTTGCCAATTTCATTGGATTTTTGGAACTTAGGGACACTTTCCCACCAACCAAGTACTTTAGCCTTAAAACCATATGTGCAAATCATATGAAAAGAATATCCATAGTAATCCCACAAGTTTACTATGATGGTACATGGTTAGTATCATATCTTATGTTAATCTCATGCCCAGGATTCATAAAAACTAAATTCAGAAATATGAACTATGACAAATAAAATTCAAATCAAATCAAAATTGAAAATCATGGAACCTCCCAAAAACATGTGTCATATTATGTAATAAAGCTTAAGCATGATACTAACATGATATGAGAATGATGAATGCATAAACATGAATCAAATCTAAAATTGAAAATAGGCTTTAAAATACTGAAACTGAAACCTTTTGTTTTTAAAGAAATCACACAAGTAATAAACATGCTACAAATTTGAATAAGAGCAAAGGGTGTTCTAGAAGTCACTTCCACCTTATGATGTTTTCCCCCAAAAATTTCAACAAGGATTCCCAATGTTTTAGCACTTTCAAACACCAAAAAAAATCACTCAAAATAACTCACTAAGCACTAAAATTGAAACTTCTTATTTATGAGCAAGAGACAAGAGAAGTGAGAAGGGATGCCAAAAAGAGGGCTTAGAAGAAAACAAGAGGAAATCTCAACTCTTGTTCTTAGAATGAGTGGAATGAGAGCCTCGAGGGGGTTCTATATAGATTTTTCATGAGCATATGGGTACGTCTTGGGAAGCTTACCACGTTTGGGCATCTTTCCAAGCTCATAAGGGGTGGCCTTGAGTGAATTAGGCAAGAGATCATTTAGGGTTTCCAATCCTAATTGTGAACACAAATATAACCCCTTATTGGTTTCCTATTTGTGTGTGAACACAAATCAGCTTTGAGAATCCTTCCTAAATATTTAGGATGTCCCATATCAGCCCTAATCTCATAACCATAGCAATTTTCCTATCTATTTATGAGTGTTCATCAAGTAAGGTTAATATGGACACTTTGCATATCTTATTTTGGCGCCACCTTTGTTTCCTTTTCATGAGGCTTCTAATTTGGGTTGTGAGCAAGGGTGACGGCTAGGGTTAGCTCATTTTGAGTATTAGAAACTTCTAAGTTTGTTGCTTACATGTGTGTACACACACACATACACTTGCATGGCCAGTTTTAGCACAAATGGGTTGTGGTACACATGATCAAGCATGGTGTGCATGGAATCACCCTTCATGGATTCTCATTAGGTGAGACGTTCCATAGGTGTGAGTGTACTTGATCAGTTGTGTGGTGCATGGGATCATTCTACTAGGATTCAAACAATGGAAACATCCCATGGAGCTTTGGGTAGGGTGAGGGTGCACATGATCATGGTGTTCCACCCGTGTGACTTGCACATACTTAGGGTGGCCATGTCACACCCCGACCCCCGGACCGAACGTCGTGTCTGTCAATCTGTGGCCCCGTCGTCGAGCATCGCGCGGCTTCAAGCTCGGCGCGTGGTCCGCCGAGGCCCTGGGCGTGCGACAGATGTCGTCAATCTATCTTTCTACCTCTATACACGAGGTATAAATCATTTCTTTAATTTCAAAGAGTCATTTATTTCATGCTTTACTAAGCAGTTGATTTTAAAACAAGTTCACCGGATGTTGAAAATCATATTTATACTGGAAATCAAGATAATAGTAGCGGAAGCACTTTTCTGATCAAATCTTTCCAAATCATTGAACACTGTTTAGCAATACCATATCTAAAAATCATCAGGTTATCAGTCAAGATAAGACAGTGTTCAAAATGGTAAAAACTGTCCTGTGTATACATATACCAAAAATATGATACATGGCCCTCTCGCCCAAGTTCAAAATATACATCGTAAAAACTGTAATAAAAACAGAGAGATGGTTTAACAAAAATATCACTCTCTCTTTCTATACAAAATCCTCCGGTCTCCAGTCTGCATCCTCAGTGAGCGTCGAGCTCATGAGTACCTGTAAAATATAAATGGGGTGAGCTCGAAAGCCCAATGGATCTCCCCTACACATCAATAGCATTATACAAACAAACATACGAAACATGCAAACAGTTTCAATCATTAGGGCGTTTCAAACACTTAGTCAGTTTATCGGTTGCGCTCTAATATCAGGAATTTACCATCTGATATCAGGAATTAACCG